>VYZW01058958.1:6080-16123 GCA_013401315.1 Balaeniceps rex | reverse complement strand
GTGAAGGAGCACCAGGGTAGGCAGGGGAAACTGAGGCAGGCACCATGTTGGGGCGGTGGGGGGGTGTTGCAGCCCACCTACCATCCATCCATGGGGGCAGATGCAGGTGCTGGTGCCAGGGGGGTGGCAGATGCCCCCATTCTGGCAGGGGCAGGGGCTGCCGCAGGGTGGCCCCTCGGGGCAGGGCATGTCACAGCTGTGGGGGGGAGCGAGGGGTGAGCAAGACCCCTGCCTGGGGGGTGCCGGGGTCGGGGGGTGCAGAGCAAGGAGCCCCTACTCACAGGGGGCCAGCCAGCCCCAGGGGGCAGAGACAGGCACCCGTGGAGGCGTTGCAGGGGGCCTGGTGGTGGCAGGGGCAGGTCAGGCGGCAGCCCTGGCCGTAGGTGCCAGGCGGGCACGGCTGTCGGCACAGTGAGTCGGCGAAGCCGGGGGGGCAGGAGCAGGCCCCGCTCAGGGGATCGCAGGAGGCCCCGTGGTGGCAGTCGCAGCGGTGCTCGCAGCCCGGCCCCCATGACTGCTTATCACACGCTGTACAGGGGAGACCACTGGTACCTCCCCATTCCCATCCATCCATGCCCATCTTATCTCCATCCCAGTCTCCATCCCCATCCCATTCTCCATTCCCATCCCACGCATATCCCATCCCAATCTCCCCCCATCCCAATCCCATCCCATTCTCCGTCCCCATTCTATTTCCCATCCCCATCCTGATCTCATCCATATCCCATCCCCATCCCAATCCCATCCCCATCCCATCCCAATCTCCATCCCTGTCCCCATCCCTATTAACCACCGGGCCATCCCACCGCAGGCTGCCCAGCCCTCCAGGGAAAGCCGCTGCCCCACCCTGACACGCCCATCTGGGCGTGCCCAGCTCCATGCGCCCCCCCCAGCACCCTGACACCCGTGCCTCACCGCTGGAGCAGTCGGTGCCCCGCCAGCCCGGCTCACACTGGCAGAGGTCTGGAGCCACGCACCGGCCATGGACGCACTCCTGGGTGCAGCGTGCTGCGGGGACACAGCCGGGGGGGGGCTGAGCCAGGATACGGCTCCCGGGCCACCCCACTCGCCCTGCTTGCCCCACTCACGGACGCAGGCGTCCCGGCTCTCGTAGTAGCCCAGGCAGCACTGGTAGCGCCTCCGGTAGTCTGTCCGGACTGCCTGCCGATACTCGGTGCGGTACACGATCCTGCACCCCACACCAGCGCTGTCAGGATGGGGACAGCCCCATTCCAGCCCCCCATGCCCTTGGGGACACCCTGCAGTGGGACAGCCCCGCACCAGCCCCTGATGCCCTTGGGGACACCGTGCAGTGGGACAGCCCCACTCCAGCCCCTTGGGGACACCCTGCAGTCACTGCGGGGAGCCGGGGCTGCTCCCACCTCTGCTGCAGGCAGGGCAGGGGGGAGCCCAGTGCGCCCGGGCAGGGCTCAGTGGAGGACACGACGTGGGGTTTGGTGTAGGACTCCTTCACTGCCGCCGTGAAGCTGTCAAAGGAGAGGATGCGGGGTGACAGCAGGTCCCGGGGGGGCCCCACCATCGTCACACACACACCCCCGAGTCCCCCCAGTCCTACCTCTCCCAGTAGCTGCAGACGTTGGGGTCGCTGGGGCGGAGGGCGGCCAGGAGGCAGGCATGCATCGCCAGCGCTGCAGCCCGCAGCACCATCCTGCATGGGGAGACAACGGCTTCACCCTCTGCCTCGCCGCATTCCTGCTCCCCACCCACCGCCCCCGGCCCCGGCTTCGGCGCAGGATCCAGCCTCCCCGCGGGGCTGACTTTGCATTCCTCTGTCCAGAGGAACAGCCCCAACCCTGGCCCCTGCTGCTCCCCCAGCACTGGCCTGTGCCAAGGGGAAACTGAGGCACAGCCGCTCGGCAGCCCGGGTGGCCCCATGGAGCCTCATCCCAGCATCCCGAGACACCCCAGGGGCCAGAGGCTGGCATCACCACGACCTCTCCCGCCGCAGCCCTTCCTGGTGTGGGATGCTGCTGGGGGGTACCCGGGGTGCCGGGGAGGAGTTCGGCACAGCGGCTCCCGGCCCTGGCACGGCGCCACGTGGCCCTGTTTCAACCCCTTTCGTGTTTATTCCCAGTCGTGTTTCCTGGATCCGTTGGCTTCTTGCTCAACCCAGCAAGGGTCTGGCTTTGCCGGGGCGGCTCCAGGATCACCACCAGACTGGGGGCCGGGTGAGGGGGACAGTGAGCCCCCCGAGCCCGCGGTGCTGTGTTTACCGGGACACGTATTTTACGGCTAAACACCCATGTGCCGGGGGAGGAAACAGAGGTTTCCTGGTTGGCACAGCTGGATTTACGGCCGCTTCCGCGCTGTTCCAGCCATGGATACCCCAAAGGTGCCGTCCCCGGCAGCCCCCTGAGTCTGTCCTCCCCCTCGCTGGGGTCTGTGCTGTGACTTGGGGCCAAATAAGGGGTGGAGGGAGGAAGCGACCCCCCCCTCCTCCTGGAGCAGCCAGTTTTGGGTGGAAAAACCGTTTAGTGGGAAAGTTTCCCCCCCCAGTTTCCCTTTGGCTCCCGGTGGTGAGGAATTACTTGCTCATCCACAGGCAAAATTCCCCTCCCCTGGACCCTCCTGGGGGGCAGAGCTCAGGGGACCCCCAGCCCTCCCCATGGCCCCGCTGCTGGCCCCATCCCCTGCTCCAGCAATGTGGGGGGGTCAGGGGGTCCCAGCACTGCTGTGAACAACAGGAATCGCTGGGAGATGCTGGCAGGAAAAGCAAGGAGTCATCAAAACATGCCGGCGGGCCCCATCTGCTCCTCATTGGAGGGCCCAGCCGCGGGAAAGAGCCCCCCCAGGGTTGCCATAGTGGCAAGAGACCCCCCCAAGAACTGCCGCTCCCCACCCCATGGGTGCCCCCGAGCACCCCCTGAGTGGGACGGGGAGCATCGCCCACCAGTGACAAGGCACAGAATGGGAGGGGCATGTGGCTGGGGCAGGGCACCAGGGCACCAGGCCTGCCCTGTCCCCATGGGGGACACGGTGCTGGGGGCCCCCAGAGCCACTATCTCTGCCCTGGCACTTGCTCCGCTGCAGCCCAAGGGCTGATGCGTTTCCTCCAGAGGCTGCAAACCCACAGGAATAGGGCTGGGTGAGGGTGAGGGAGACGAGGGTGAAAGTTAGGGTCAGGGTCAGGGTCAGCAATGGGGTCGCCATGGGGTGTCACAGCACCATCCCACGCCCCATCTGCTGTCCCCCCACCACCCTCCCCTCGCCTCGGCCATGGGAACCTGTGACATCCCCAAGCCCCCACCACGGTGCTGGGGACTGTCCCCTCCGGCTCCACTCCGGCAGGGCACGAAACAACCCCCCAGACCCACTCCCAGGAGCCGGGGTGCCCTAGGCTGGGGACGGTGGCACTCACCTGGCCGGGGGCCACAGCAGCAGGCAGGGTCAGAGTGCGACGGCCCCACACGGGGCTGGCCTGGCTGGTGGGCTCGGCTGGCCAGGACAGCACAGCGCGGCCATCGGAAGCAGAGGGAGGGCCAGAACCGCTGTCAGGAAGTTTGGATGCGGAGACGACTACGGAAAAGGGAAAAAAATAAAAAACCTTAGTTTTTTTTCTTTTTTTTTCTTTTCTGGCCAGAAACCAGAGGGTTTGGAACAACAACGTCGCCGGGGCTGCTCGCACACGGCGCTGGTGGGGAGGGGGTCCGTGGGGACGTCCTGGTGTGGCCCCTTGGCCGGGTCCTGGCACTGGAGGGTGTCCCTGTCCCCTGAGGGGTCTGCGGAGACCCATGACCCCCCCAGCAGCAGGGCCAGCCCTGCCCACCCCATGGCTGGTGACAGGGGGACTCTGCACGGGAGCAGATGGAGAACGTGGCACCACCGAGGGGAGGGAGCTCTGTGCCCACCCCCAGCTGCTTCTCCCTGGAGTTCCCCACCCAGCACTGGCACCCATGGGTGCAGGCCTCGATCCTGGGTGTCCCGCAGGGCCGGGGTGAGCGGAGGGGACCCCTGGCTGAGGGGCTGCTGCTCTGTGCTGTGAGGGGCAGCAGGGACGGGGGTTTCCTTCAGCTTAACAGCAGCATCTGGTGGCAGCGCAGAGCAGAGACTGGGCTCGATGCCCGGACATCCCGGGCACGCATCATCCTTGCATCCTAGGAATCTGGGCACACATCATCCCCGCATCCCAGCATACCAAGCACACATCATCCCCGCATCCTGGGCCCACACCATCCCCACATCCCAGCATCCCAGGCACACATCATCCCCGCATCCCAGGCACACATTGTCCCCGCCTCTCGTCATCCCAGACACACACCAACCCTACATCCCAGGATCCCCCGGCCACGCACCATTCCCCTATCCTGGGATCCCTGGCCTTGCATCGCCCCTGTATCCTGGGATCCTCAGCCATCCATCACCCCTACATCCCTGGGATCCTGGCCATATATCACCCCAACATCCCGGGATCACCAGCCACATGTCACCCCCATCCCAGGACTCCCAGCCAGCACCACGTGTGTCCCCCCACACGCCCAGCCGCCCCCTGCTCCCAGCGAGCACACGTACATTAGCCGGCCTCAACTGATGTCAAGGCACCGTTAATTGCCTCTCCTTGTTACAGTAATAGCTCTAATCACTCATAACGATTTTCACGTCCCAGGGTGGCTCAGCTGCGCCCCCCTCCCCACCCACTCCAGGACTCCATTAGGATCAAGCCCACCCACAGCCAGGGGTCTGCTGTGGATGCCCCGAAACAGTGTTTCCCAGAGCAGGGCTGGGCACCGAGGCCACGGGGGCTGCAGACACAGAGGGGTCCCAGGCTGGGGACATCGGGGCTGGGACAAGCCAGGGACCTGGTATGGAAGTGCCCCCCCCCCCCCGCCACCGATGCTCTTAAATAAGGTGTCCCCAGGGTGGCGGGGAAATATTGCTTGGGGACACTTCAGCAGCACTTCAGCTGTGCCTCCATGCCAAGATGCCTTTGCAACCCCTCCGAGATCCCCAGTGCCGGAAGGGACAGGGACCCCCAAGTGCAGTTAGGGGCAGCTGGGGGCTGCACAGGGTCCAGCCAGTGCTCAGCCCCCCACAGGAGCCGCGGTGCCGGGACGCAGCTCATCCCCAATGCCCATGTCCCCCCAAACCGTCCACCCCATCCTTGGGGGGGAACCCCAAAACACACAGCTTATCCCCTTAGGGGGGGCCTGGGGGTCCCCTTAGGGATTTCTGGGGTGGGGTGGGACCCCCCAGGGAGCAGACTCAGCCCTGCCAGGATCTGAGCCGGCAGCATCAGGGAGCAGGGGGCAGCTCGGCCAGGGTGGGACCCCCTGTGCAGGATGCGGCCATGGACCACCAGCGGCTCTTTTCAGCTGCGTTGGATGCAAGAGGCAGAATCGGGCCCGGGACCCCCCAACCCTCTTTAACCCTTGTTAACGGGGCCAGGACGCGGTGCCGCTGGGGCGGGCAGCTTTGCCAGGGAGCGGAGCCGTTAATTACCTCATTGCCAGAGTCCATTACCGCTCCCCCCAGAGTGGGTGAAATGGAGAAACTGTGGCAGGAGGGGGGAATAAAATCAATCAGGGTTGAACCCTTCAGGGAGAGAGGCTGGGGGGAGGCTTAACCCTTCCCTGACCACCCTAAGGGGGAAACTGAGGCACGGCTGTGGGGACGCCCACCCTGCTCGGGGGGCATCACCATCGCTCACAATCCCTTTTGGAGCGTTGATCTGCGGCAATCTGCGGCACGGGGCTGGAAAAGCTCAAGGTTGTAATCTTGTTCCTTCCTCAAATTAGATAAGAGGGAAAAAGGCCATAAATCAGCATGGGCAGTGATTAGAGAGACCCCAAGGAAGCAGGTTCTGCCAGCCAGGCTGCACTCAAGCGGGGCCGGATCCTGCCCACACCAGCTCCCCACATCCCGAGGCTGGACCCTCGGCAAAGATTTGGGGCCAGCCGGAGGGACCAGAGCCCCGGGCTGAGGGCTGGATCCAGCCCCGCTGTGGGGTTTGGGGATGGATTACAGGCTGGGAGCCACAGGGCACTGGGGACAGCTCCGGTTTCCTCCAGCTCTCGTCGTGCCGCATCCAGCCCCGACCACCCGGCACAGCCATGCACTGTGCTGGCCCTGAGCCCCTTGGCACCCACCGCAGACCACCTGGCTGCTCCCACCTTGCGCTGTGCCTCAGTTTCCCCTGCGACCCTGCTTTCCTCCTGCTTATCGCAGGTCACGGTGGGTAACAAAGGAGCTGCCGGGGCCCTGTATGCGCTGCTTAATTAGCCAGATGAAATCAATTCAGCTCCATTACGATCAAATCCAGGGCTCAACCATTACCAAGGCGGCCAGAGAGCCCGGGGAAGGATGATGGAGTGGACGCTACAGGGCATGCGATAACCCCCTGGCTCCAATGAGGAGGTGCAGGGAAGGGATGGCTTCACCCTTTGACAGGGAAGGGGCGGGGGGGTTGGCTTTGTGCTGCAAAGTCCCATCTCCCCCCCCAGACCCCTTGGCAAGGGGACCCAGGCGTCCAGGCCGGGGTATGGTGTGAGCATCCCGGAGGGATGCCCAAGGTAGTCCCCATACACAGCCAGAAAATCCCTCGCTGGGCTGGGGATGGGGACATCGGCCCTGCATCCTGGGATCCTGGGTACACATCATCCCTGCATCCCAGGCACACATCATCCCTGCATCCCGGGTACACACCATCCCTGCATCCCGGGATCCTGGCTGGATACACATCGTCCCTGCATCCCGGGATCCCGGGTACACATCATCCCTGCATCCCAGGCACACGTCATCCCTGCATCCCGGGATCCCAGGTACACATTGTCCCTGCCTCCCAGGCACACATCATCCCTGCATCCCAGGATCCCGGGCACACATCATCCCTGCATCCTGGGATCCTGGGTACACATTGTCCCTGCATCCCAGGCACACATCATCCCCACACCCTGGGAGCACATCTCCTCCAGCTCCTCTTCCCCATTTAGAGCCTCCCTGCTCCAAAATGCCCCTCTTTCTCCCCAAAAGCCTTCCATCCCACCCCGTGCCCGGTGGACACCCCGGAGCAGGTGGGTCCCAGCGCAGGGGAGAGATGGACAGTTTTATTATTGACCAGTTTCGCTGCAGAGTGGGCAAGTGCGGGGCATCCCTGCCAGCTGGGGACCACAACAGGGGACGAAGGAGCAGCCAAGCCACGGGGTGCCCCCAACCCCCCTGGAGAGCCGACCCCCCAGCTCCCACACCAGCATGGACCCAGTGCTGGAGGGGCTCTGCCCCCCCCAGAGCAAACCCATATCAGCCAAGCACCTCCACCCCAGCATGCTGGGGAAATGCCAAGGAGCCCAGCAGCACAGCCACAACCCCAGGGTGCACAGCCTCAGGGGCCCCCCATCCCAGCCCTACAGCCCCCCATAGGTGTAGGCTGGCATTTTCTACTATAAATAAGGTTTCAGCCCTCTCCCCCCATCAGGGCATCAGTCCAGGGGGCTCCGTTGGGTGGGGGGAGAGGGGCCAGAACCCCCTGGCTGGCCTGGCAGGGTGAGCCATGCCCCCAGGCAGCAGGGAGGGCAGGGGGGCAGTGGGGAGCGGAGGGTGGGTGGGGGTCCCCGCTCAGCCCAGGATGTCCAGGTAGACGGGGGGGGTCTTGACAAGGGCCTGGAGGCGGCTGTGGATCTCCTTGATGGGCCGGCGCTGCTGGGGCTCCCGCTGCCAGCAGCTCTGCATGATGGCATACACCTCGGAGGGACACGTGCGGGGACGCTCCAGCTCCCGCCCCTGCGTGATGCACTCGATGGCCTGCGGGAACCAGGGACGGAGATGGAGTACCACCCCCCGCGTACACCCATGGGGGTCTGCCGCCATCCTCAACCCCCCCAACTCACTCACCTCGGTGTTGGAGAGCTGGTACCAGGGCTGCTTCCCATAGGTGAAGATCTCCCAGAGCACCACGCCAAAGCTCCAGATATCGCTCTCGGTGGTGAATTTACGGTAGAGGATGCTCTCGGGGGGCATCCAGCGGATGGGCAGCATGGTCCTGCCCCCCACCTGCCCACAGCGGGGCCATCAGCAGGGCAGGCACCCCCCCATTTGCCCCCCCAGCCCTAGCCCTGCTCATTAAGCATGCCTCAGACTAGATATAAGGAAGAAATTTGTTACGCTGAGGGTGGTGAGACATGGGCAGAGGTTGCCCAGAGAGATGGTGAATGCCCCATCCATGGAGACGTTCAAGGTCAGGTTGGACGGGACTCGGAGCAACCTGATCTGGTTGAAGATGTTCCTGCTCACGGCAGGGGCAGTTGGACTAGATGACCTTTAAAGGTCCCTTCCAACCCAAACCATTCTATGATTCTATGGTTCAATATGGATGGTGACAGGTTAGGAGGCAGCAGCTAAGAGGGAAAACTGATCATGGCCCCCCCAGCCCGTTGCAGAGCTGGAGGGGAGGGAGGGGGCAGCTCACCAGCCCACTCACCCGGTAATAGTCGGTGCTGTAGATGTCCCGGGACATGCCGAAATCCCCGATCTTCACCACCAGGTCATGGCCCACCAGGCAGTTGCGGGTGGCCAGGTCACGGTGGACGAAGTGGAGGGAGGCGAGGTAGACCATGCCCGAAGCAATCTGTGTGGCTATCTGCAGCATGTGGCTCAGCGTCAGCTGCCCGCAGGGCTGCCCCTGCCCCTGGTCCAGGATCTTGGCATCAGGGCCGTGAGACCTGCGGGGACAGAGGGGCTGCTCGGAGCAGGGGACGAGCGAGAGTGGGTGGGGGGATGCATATCGGGGGGGCATGCAGATACGTGTGCGGGAGAGGGTGCACGAAGGCAGGGGAAGGGCTGTGCACGTGTGTGTGCACACTGGGGAAGGGTGTGCACACATATGCGTGCATGCCAGGGAAGGAAGTGCACCTGCATGTGCATGCACAGGGGAAAGGCATGCACTTGTGAGCACGCACAACAAGGAAGGGTGTGCACATATGTGCACACATGCCAGGAAAGGGCATACACGTGTGCGTGCACACAGGGGAAGGGCATGCATGTATGTGCGCAGATATCAGGGATGGGCATGCACATGTGTGTGCATGCACGGGGGAAGGAGTACACATGCACAGGGAAAAGGTGTGCATTCGCGTGCATGCATGCCAGGGAAGGGTGTGCACACGTGCATGCACAGAGGGGAAGCACGTACACATATGTGCATGCGTGCCAGGGAAGAGCTTGTATATGTGTGTGCATGCACAGGGGAAAAGCGTGCACTTTTATGCATGCCAGGGAAGGGTGTACATACATGTGTGCATGCACACAGGGGAAGGGTGTGCACATGTGTGCACACATGCCAGGGAAGGACGTGCATACGTGTGCACACACGTGGACCGTCACACTGGGGAAGGCTGTGTGTCAGGGGGTGCGTGCCCGCGCAGGCTGGGTGTGAAAGCACGGTGGCGCGTGTGAAGCGGGGCCGGGGGTCAGCGCGGCTCCGGCCGCCTCCAGCCGCTCTGCTTTTGATGCCGAGCGCGGCTGACAGCCGTGCCGGGGCAGCCGCGGCCGCGAGCTGGGGGGGTTCTGCTCGGCAGAACCATTAATGCCAACTCCCATAACAATAATCATAAAAGCCACGTCTCAGAGCTCATCGCGTGGCCACTAAAGCGATGCCTCTGGCAGCCCCCCCGTCTAGCAGCAATACCTGGGGGGGCAATCGAAAAGTCTCTGCTTATTCCAGCTGATGGCCAATCTCTCTCTATTTAAGCCTCTCAGACAGCTAATCTAATCAATATTGCAAGGAGGGCTGCATTAGCAGGGAGCAGGCTGGCTGCGCTGATGGAGCGGCAGATGGGGGGGACAGGACCCCCCCCAGCCCACCTGAGGAAGCGGTTGAGGTCGCCGTGCTTCATGTACTCGAAGACCATGATGAGGGGTTCGCCCTCGGTGCAGACACCGTAAAACTTGACGATGTGTTCGTGCTGCAGCACCGTCAGCAGCTCGGCTTCACGTTGGAAATCCAAGCGGGTGCTTTCCGTCACCTCCTTCAGCGCCTGCTGGCACACAGCATCAGCCTGGCACCGACCCCCCCACCATGGACACTGCACCCC
>VYZW01058945.1:3938-20862 GCA_013401315.1 Balaeniceps rex | reverse complement strand
AGGAAAGGAAAGGAAAGGAAAGGAAAGGAAAGGAAAGGAAAGGAAAGGAAAGGAAAGGAAAGGAAAGGAAAGGAAAGGAAAGGAAAGGAAAGGAAAGGGGAACTGTGTTGAACAAAAGGTGTAAGAAGGAGCTCAAAAATGCTCTGTATGGAGGGGGAGGGTCAATGAGGAGAAAAGTCTGGCAGGGAAACATGTCTGAAGACTAAGCCTTGAGGTACAACCTGAATGGCCACGTTCAGGATGTCAGGAGAAGGTGAGTCTACCCTAGGCTCCTGTAACTGAGTGATGTCTAAAAGGTCCCAATTGATAATGAGAAAAGAAGTTCAGTGCAGCCATTCAGGCAGTGTTATTTAGTTATTCTCTGCTTTTGTAGAGGTATTTTCAAGTTTTCGACCAAGAATGATTGCATTTTTTTTACCCTCGCTAGGATAAACTCTCCTTGTTTTTCGCCCTAAGCAAGTTTAGTATTTGAGATGATACTTGGTTGAAGCTACCTAAGTAATACTAAACCAGCCGTGCTACTCGTCTTTCCCTAAAAGCACAAGACAACGAGAAGGTTGGAGATCCCAGGCAGGAGCTGGGCTGGGTTTCCTGCAAAGCTGGAGCTACTTGTTTGAGGGGTGATATCCCAAGAGCTAGACCCTTTGATCAGGGACCAAGTGTCAGAGAGGCCACATTTTCACATGTCCCAAATTGTTTGAGGATAGATCTTGAATTGCTGGCAACTTTTGGAAATTTGGCTGCAAGTGGCTTTTTGGGAAAGCTGCTGATTGTTTCCTTTATAGGAAACCATAGACACATCCACTCTGTCCCGCTGAAACCTGCCTGGATATCCAGGTGTTTCACACAACCATAAAACTAGGAAAGCAATGATCCTTGTTTACTGCTGGAGGAATCTCCATAGCATGAAGTGTGAGGCTACTGATCTCACACTGGGATCTAGATGAAGATCCTTTGCCTCTTCCTGTTCCCTTGATCCCTCTTTATATCACTCCCCTTCTGCGAAAAGTAAACTACTACTGTGTTCATCTACTTCACCCAGAGGTGGTATTAAATAAGCCATCCTTTCTCCAGCCTGGATGAGGCAGTAAGAGGTGTCATCCTTCCCAGCTGCCTCCTCCACAAGCAGACCTGAGCAACCAAATTAAAAAGAGAAGAAAGTAGAGTGGCTCAGATGGGATGCCTGCCCGTTGCGGTTGGTACTGGAGCAGAAGAGATGGGAGCTGTGAGAGAGGGCAAAGCCGACTTCCCAGGGGAGCGCAGTCCATGCCTAATTTGTAACAATGAAATAGGTGATTCCTAGGGAGATCAAACTCGCTTTGAATGCCCGAAAAGGACCCCACTATGCATTTTAACATGGGAAGACTGGAACCTCAGCTATTTTCTCTCTCTTTTTGAAAAAAGAAAAAAAAAAAAAAGATTTTGACAAGCTGGTGGCAGATTTCAAGTTTCCTACTTGGGAATAAATCGAGACAAGTGTTTCTTAGCATGCCATATTTCCAGTTAATAAAATGTGTGCAGTCTGTATGAGTCCTAAAGATTCATCACCACCGGAGAGCCCATAATTTCAGTTTTCAGTGTTGGGCTGGGGCACCTGCAATGCGTGCCACTCACCAGGGAGCTGCTGGGGACCGGAGGAAGCCTTTGACATGGCCGGGTGGGATCCTCACAGGCTCTGTGAGCCGAGTCCTCCAGGTCGGTTCACAGGCGTGAGGGATGGGCCGGGGTTGCTTGGAAGTTCAAGCTCAGTGAACTGAGACTTTGGAGAACAATTCCTCTGGCTGCTGCCGCCATCCTGGGAAGCCCTCTGAAGCTCTCCTTCCTAAGAAATCCCCCACCGTCTCCCCTGCCTCCCTCCCTTAATACGTTCACAAGTTTTTCTGACAAAAGAGCAATTACAACCTGATGGAGACAACTCACAAAGAGAGTGGGGATGACCCCTAGGAGCGGTTTACATGACTCAACACATGGCCAGTCACGGACAAAGCCAGCCCCGATCACATTTGATCACAGAAGAGCCTCCCAGACTGGCATTCTTGACCAAAAACTGGCTGGGTGACTCATTTGTCTGGCGGCTCTGTGATTCATGAGCCTCCAGGAGGAAGGGAGGAGGGAAGTGAATGCTTTTCAGATCTGAAGTTAAATGCGAGAGAAACACATTCCCCAAAAAGCAGACACTTGACTGTGTCCAATTGGTGCATGAATACCCACACAAAGCCAGGGCAGGAGTCCTGATGTGACACACGGCGAGGCTCCCGAGGCAAGCCACGCTGCGGGCTGCACCTTTCCCAAGACTGTGGTTTGGAAGATCTCGAGTGTATAAACAGGAATAGTGCTTTACGTCTTACCCTCATGTGCTCCGTCTGTTCTGGCTCCGGGATTTCCCCAGGAACATCCCACTTGGGTGTGCTTTGGAGCTGATATCGAGGGCTTTGACCTAATATTCGGGTCAAAAACCTCAAATGACTTTGACCAGCTAAAATTTAAGCTTCTGATCTGCACTAATGATTTTGGCTCCCTCTCTTATCTATGAAGTAAGTGTATCCACAGGCAAGTGTCCTATCCTCAGAGGTGTTCACAGCAGGTAGGATGAACCCTCCACTTTCTCTCCATGTCCTGTGGAAGAACCTCACCAGCTGGCTTGACTAATTGCCTCGCTCTTAGGTGGTCCGGGAGGACCTTTGCCTCTGTGCTGTCTCCACCCTGCAGGGAGCTTGGGGCGGCTGCAGCGTGCTCACTGAAATGCTTGTGCTTCCCACCGCCATACCTCTCTGAGTCAGCCATAGCAAGGGATTATGTTACTTATTGCTTCAGACGTATGGGTCAAAATGCTAAATTATTTAGCAGCTGTTGCCAGAAGGATTTTAAAACAATTAGCAAGTGCTAAAAATAGGCAGCTTGCTCTCCCTCTTGGATTTCTCAAAAAAACCTCTGTTTGTTGTTCATTTGACAGCAGTTTGTCCTCCCTGTGGCCATCAGGGCCTTTAGCAGTGTCTGGGCCTCAGGGCGTGTTTCTACCTCAGTAAGCATTGGCTGCATGCGTCAGGGCACAGCTGTCCTGGGCAAGGGTTTGAAATGCCCTGGTGTTATTTTGCATTACTGGTGGTGTTGTTGCAATTCTGGGCTATAGGCATGCTGTATTGCCCACCATCGGTGGCTGGATTTCACTGTCCCACACCCATGCTGGCATGATGACAGCAGGAGCCATTAAAGCCCTGGCACCAAAGGGACTTGGGGGCTTAACTCTCTGGGAGCACCAAAATAGCTTTGAAGGACCCAGGTTTTAGCTCTTCCTTTCTGTGGTGTTGCAGGTGGGAAGACACCACCTGGGATGGGGAAACCTGCATCTGGAGGCTGTGCTGAGGCCTCTAGTTCACACAAGGCCACCCGCAGCCATCAGGGTTACCCATATCGGCCTGCCTTAATGTGGGAAGAGGAAAGTGTCCGGAGGACACTGTCACTCACACCTGTGTGATAGACTCTGAAACTAAAATCAGCTGCAAGCTTGAAAGACATAAATTAAGTTAATGAACTGGGGTCAAAATAAATCCAAGCCACTGTGCAGTTCGTTGGTGAGGCCCTTCCCTCTAAGGGATTTTGCTGTTTGCTTCAACTAGCAAACCAGATCATCTGTAGTAAGACATTTTGGGACGTGTAGTTCAATGTTTCCTGAAGCTCACAGCTCCATGTTGTCAAGGCAAGAGCATCCTCTGACCACGTTTCAGGGCTCCACCATCAGAGCCTGGCTCACAGGTGAGGCTTTGGCCACCAAACATTTGTTTATCTCTGTGGCACAGGATGTGCTTTGTTCAGTCAAAGGGAGCATTTGTTTCTTTTTTGAGTTTGCGATCACCCATAAAAACAGGTACTTTGCATTTAGCCACAGGTTTATGACCCTCCACTGCCAGCCTGGCTCTCGTGCTTCGTTTGGTGGGACTTGCAGCCCTCAGCCAACTCAGGGGAATAGTGCAGATGATGGAGCACATTTAACTGAGTTTCTGTTTCTAAAAAATGTTACACTAGGCAAAGGATTTGGACCTGAATGAAAGTGGTGGATCTAATTTTAGACAGTACCTATGAATGAAACTTGAAACGAGCTGTTCAGGAAATACCTTCCTCTGCACCAGTGCCAGGGAGAGTATGTGATTTAATGCTAAATTAGCCAGTGCCTATGAACAGGTTACTGCGAGAATATTTTTTCCTACTTTCAACTAAATTATTTTTAAAAAAGGAGTGTTAATTTCTACATGTATGTCCATGTCCTTCTGCAAAAGCTGCAGATCTTTCACCTCCAGGGAGTGAGAGCCTTCTCTGCTTCAGTGCCATATGTTACCTTTTGATGCATGTTTGTCACTGTGGCCCCACACTGCAGAGCTGTTTGCTTCAATCTGGTGTCTGGGGATGGCCAAAAGTGAATGGCACATACAAGAGGATTCTGAACAAACTGAAAGCCTATCCCAGGGCTCTTGCCCAGACGAACAGCCACGTTGGCTTTCAAGAAGCCAGATCTCTTTCAGTTATGCTTTGTTATATATTGTCCAAACATTCCTCTTCTCATAACAAAGACAGAAGAGAATATTGCCCCTCCAGATACTGAGCAGGCATCTTGTCCCTGTCCCTCATGCCTTTTATCACATAGCTTTTCATGTCTGTAATTTGGGACCCTGGACATCTAAGGGTTTAGCTGAGAGATAAATCAGCAAAATAGCTGATAAATAGCAAAAATTTATTTATGAAAAATTTATTTATGAAAAATGTAAAATTTAAATAAATTTTAAAAATTTATTTATGAAAAATAGCAAAAAACCTTCCTGCACAGTTTTTGCAGACAAGCACCAAGTTATAGGTGCCTTTCTAAATAAATGGACTATGCAGAGCAATAGATGTAGTAAAAATAGGAGAAAGTAATTGGTAACAACAGGGCATCAGGAGGTTTAAACCACACCACTTTATCAAAGAATAAGTTGCAGGTATTGTAAGCAAACTGCTCCTATCTAACCCTTAACAAGATTCTCAGCCATCAGCAATGGAAGCTTTAACTAGTAAAACACAGAAACATGTAATGCTTTTTTGTTCTTTATCTGAATAATCTGTGTCATGCTGTTCTGGTCCTGGGGCTGCTGACCTCTCTTGGTTCAATGATGCGTACTTTGGTTGGCAGATGGTTCACATCACATAAACTTTGCTTACAAAAGGTTAGATTCATACTTAAAGAAATCTCAGCTGAGATGTTCATAGCCTATAATATAGCAGATAAAAGACACTTTCATTTAATGAAAAGATAACAGGGTGCCTCCGAACTTCCTCATTACCCTCTGTGGAAACTACTTGAGTAATCTACTTGAACTAATTCCAGTAGGTTCTCTTGATTTCCAAGCGTTCTAGGACAGGCAGCCCAGATTGGGGATGGAAAGTAGTGTAAGGTGGGTGGGAATGTAGGGTTTGGATTGGCCTTCAAGAGGTATCTTTTGCCTCATATCTCATGACAGCATGAAAGTTGCAGGCAGGAGATATCAAAACTCTTGTTATTTGACTGCTGTACAATCACAGGTCTCTCCCAGTGACCAGAGACTTTAATTTAGGCTCTCTGTTTTCATACTGTCTGGCTGAAGCAAACTAACAGCGCTGTGCAGGGAGCTCAGTGTTTTCTGCAAAACTCCTGGGATGATGCTCCAAGCTCATCATGCGCTGGATGCACACCCCAACCTGTGAGACAGGTACTGCCTAACTTCACACCTCACCTCCCTGGGATGCTCTCACCCAAGATTTGCTGCCTGAAAGTATTCCTGCTAACCAAGGGTAGCCTGGGGATGTTTGTGAATATCTAAAAAGCACTTATCTCTGCCTATTTTTGCTCTTTCTGAGTGGTAGCTGCAGTCACTTTGCAGGTCAGGCAGGGCTGGCTGTTGCAGGCGCCTGCTCAGGGCTGTTGGGGGGGCTGACGTTGCAGCTGGGAGAGGCTCCAGAGGGGAATCACAGCCTCCCTCTGCTCTGCTATTGTGATGGACATGGCCATGCCAGGGCTTCAGGTAGATGTTCAGCTAGAGAAATATTTTCAGCTGTGGTGAGTCTTAGATGATTCTGTCTCTGGAGGTAGGACAGAGCCAAAAGCGAGGACTGGTGGAGAAGAGAAAAATGACATGGGTCAGGTCTCTGAGATGAGTCAGTATGAATTCCATGAAGTCGTGTTGATTTATATTGCAAGAGGATCTAATGCACTCAGGGATCATCAAATGAAAAGCACAATATAAAAAATGTATGTGATGATGGTGATTACATTTCCAAAGGGCTCTGTTTGTCTGCTTGTGCCCTTTTTGTTTTCCAGCATCCTTTTGGCTTTGTGTCTCATCCCTCAGTCAAGATCTATTTCGTATCTCAGTAAATCTTCATGGCAAAACTGTAATACCACCTGATTACAGTACAGATAGGAAAGAGAGAGATCAGATACTTGCTTGTATTTATAGGTAGTAAATACCTATTTGTGCTTGATTTATTGCTCTGAGCCTTTTCTGAACATACATATGGAAAGTTGCATTGCCAGAACAATTCAGACCTGCTTAAAAAGATGATGGGATTCTTAGAAGTATCCAGAAAGACTTTTCCCTCACTTTGCAAGGAATATATGGTGACCCGAAGAACTGACTGAGTGGGAAGGAGTGAACCTGTCCAGCTATGTAAGAAAACTTCAACCTTGAATCTGTGTCAACTGTGTGAAAGGAGGTTATGAAATATGGTATTTGCACAAAACCTTGGTCCTGTTGAAGGCACAGGAGGTTATTGATTAATATCAGTGGAGTGAAGATTTCACTTGGGTTCTTTCCCCTTCTCCTGTCCACGCCAGACCCATATTGCAAAAGCTGTTTCTTGTCTAAACACCTAATCCTGCGAGTGGTTAAGCAGGTCTTGGGAAGAGTTGACCTTGCTTCACTCCCAAATGAAAAAAAGGCAGTTGAAAGCATTCTGCCCTTTATAGCTCTTAGCAAATTTATCAGACTGGACCCAGTTGCTTCACTGAAGGCATTTCAAATGCTGCAATTTCAATTGGGATCTCCAAAAGACATTTGGAGAGGTATGTATCAGTAATGTCCGGACTCGATGGGAATGACATGCATCCCTTGAGTTCCTTTTAGAACCTTATCCCTACACTTTTCTGTTGTTAAGTAAAAACAAACTGTACATCTTGGGATTTGCTTATAACTACTGGCTATCTATAAAATCCACAACTGCCATGAGCCATTACTTCTCCATCCCTTCCATAATAAAATTCCGGGAAGTAACACCTTTTAACAACAAGCAAACCTGCTTTAATAAGACAAAAGTCTTGTGCTAGAAGTCCAACTTTCCACTGGCAGCACTTCTGGTTAATACTGGAAATTCTAAATATCTGATTAAACATTTCTGGAATTTCTGGGAATACATGAGATGCTGCATGGGCTAGTTCTTCATAAAGTTCTCAACAAAATAGCTTCTGTTGGGGCTTAAAGGAGCCCCTCCAAGTAATCCATCTCCCTAATTTCCTAATGTGGTTCCTTACATTTCCTAAGCTGGCTCCTTAAATGACTTATGTTCTCCTTTGCAAAATGCATAGACACAAATAAAATGCATTTATGAGGAAGGAATGTTCCTCTGTCCCATAAAACAAATACATTGATCCAAAGTCATCCCTGGGGTAACTCCTGTGAATTCAGACAAAATGCATGAATTGAGTTTATTAAAGTAGCATTTCTGATACAGATTGGAAATAGCAGTTGAATGGGGTTTTGCAATAGTAAAATGATTGTTTATTAGTGATGAGTGAATCACAAAACGTCTGGCATGTATGTTGATCTTAGAAAAAAAAATGAAAAAGTTTGAAACCCGATCAGGTCTCTCTGAATCCGTATGTCAGCAAAACTGCCTGGAAGTAAGTCTGAGTCAGGGTTCTCATTCAGACATACTTCTGAAAAGTCCAGATTTATAAGGTTAGATATAGTCATATCTCAGAAAGTGCTAAGAAGTTAGGGATGGTGAATTGAACTGGTAAATAAATAAGATCAAACTCGTTTCTAAATTTTATATTATTGTGATATTTTGGAGATAGTCACACAAATCCCTCAACCATGCCAAAGCTGCAGAAGGGATACAAAAGCAGGGGAAACAAAATTAGTTCCCAATTCAGACTTAATAAATAAACAATGCAAGTCGTTTCCAAACTTTTGTTTTGTTTTTTTCTTAAATACTCTGTCAAACCACAAGTAGCTTTTCAAATGTCTCTGTACAGAAATCAGCTTTGGGGTTGGAGCAGTGTGATTTTATTTAGATTTTGTAGAAAAATTTGGGGATAGATACTCTCGTCATGTGCTGGGCCACAGTATTTCTTCTGAGGAGCGTGAGGCCAGAGATCTTCCTGATATGATCCTTGACCAGACAGTGCTCTCACAGCTCTGACCTCTTAATTTCAGCTTCTGAATTGACCTTAACATCGAAGGACTTGCAGATACACCTCTACACACAGCTCTCCTCCCCCTGGCCCTGGTCTGCCAGGGAAGCGCAGAAGGAGAGGCAGCCCAGGAGAGGGCAGGTTACTACATGGTTGGATCCTGGACAGAGAAAGCTGGTTACTTAGAGGCTGCTACATCCCTTTGGCAGGGAATTGAGGGAAGAAAGTCCCTTTCCCTTCAAGCACCCAAGTGACCACTCTTTGCCAGACACTGTTGAATCTGTAGGGCCCGTTGCTGGAACAGCAAACAGCTCATGGGTCCCCACCTGCCCACTTCACACAAGGATATGGGGTGTTTTGAGCCTCTGACTTGCAGTGCTGTCCCCTCACCACCCTCCTGATGGTAGCAGGTTTGTAGGGTGGCTTAACACATGTAATCAAAACAAAAATATTGCACAATCTGGCAAGTCATCAGTTCTAGCAACTGAGAGCTATGTCCAGTGTAGCTAAATCTCATTACAAAAATAAATCTTTGGGATACCCCACAATGACCTGCAGTAATAATCCTGCGTACAACTAGGCATCGGCTTAATTCTTGTAGGAATCAGTTTTATAGCAGCAGGGGAGAACAGGCTACTTGATTTACAGAAGTTGGTTTTCATCTCTACTGTTTGTGATTCTGTGGTTCGAGAGTGGCTGTGGCTCAGTGTCCCCATGTACAGTAAGATCCATCTTTGTGCTGCTTTCAGCAAGTTCCTGAAAGTATCTTTATTTCAAATTTTTTAAGGCTATGAAATCTTGAAATGCTCACTCATCTTTATTTTGTATTTTCTCCAGCAGATGCCTATGTGGTCACTATGGTACTTGCAGAAGCTTTTTGTTGGGTGCTGTGTGTGCTGCAGGTGTACAAAAGGTATGGCTCAGTGATGAAGGCCCTCACTGAAGCATTAGAGGATCTGTCATGTGTCTGCCACATATATCCTGTGAAACCTGAATCAAGTATGCTGCCATTTTACATGTCTCTTCTTTGTACTGCCCAAGCATGCTGTAAGGGGAAATGCAGGGAAGAGGGTTTTGGGTATGGTTGGATGTTTGGTGATTCTGGCCCTTACTCCTCAAGACAGCTGTAGGAGAAGCTGCAAGGTGTGATAGGAGAAGTGATAGGTGTAACTGAAGACTGTACAGTGGCCACTCTAACACACTCCTTTAAGCGGAAAATTTTTGGGGGAACCTCAGCTCTCAGAAGTGCAGCTTTAAACTTAAAACCAGATTTCTTTTAGATACATTAAAGAGTACTTTTCTAAAGATTTCAGGTACTTAATTAGAGATCTTGGACAAATAATAACATTAAGAAAAAATGTCTAAATTACAACTTCCAGTTGCATTTCAACAGCATGCAGCACTCTGCGTGTCCTACCCTAACAGCCTACAGTTGGTGTCATGGAGCATCACTACTCCTCAGAGCTGAAGGTCATCTACCCAGACACACTAGGTCCTCTGAGATCAGGACTCACCAGATCCTTCTATAGTCTTGTCCAAGACCTGGCATAATAAACTGCATGGTTTATTGTTATTTTCATATGTTTAGGTAAAACAGAGCCCCACCCTTCTAGTCTGGAGAGACCTCCTCCTCACTGGAAAGGTGTTAGCAGGTTCTGTTTGCGCTCTGGCCATGAGAGGATCTTACCTGGCCATACAGAGAGACATCTGTGTTCCTAGACCTAAACAAGGATGGCTAGTGATCTTCTGGAATCAGTGTTAGAATGTATTACCTCAATGAAATACTGGTCTTTTGAATCAAAGCGATTTTGAGCCTCAGGGACATTCTGAGCCTCGGGAAGAAAAGTGCATATCTAAAGAAATATGTCTGCTAAAACAGTGATTTCCAGCAATGGGAACAGGAGAGCAAAGTCTTGCACTGAATCACAGCCTGGAGAGCTGTGGGTTTTTCAGTGGATGAAATCAAGAGAGAAATTCAAGCTTAACAAGGGAGTATATAGCTAAGCAGAGTTTTCTTTTTTCACATGTATCTTTCTCCAGAACCAGGAATTATGTTTAAGTATTTGCATTGTAGGAAATAAATCCATTCTTTAGTTCTGTCTTCATTTAGCCTGAAAGGAAGTCAAGTTCCAAGTTATTCCACTGCCAGTCTGTAAAGCAGGAGTGGCAGATCCCTCCTGGTGTGCCTTCAGCAGAATACAAAATTTAAGGTACTCAGGAGGCAAAAAGGGGCTTCTCTAAAGAGCTGTGTGAGTCAGTTTGCAGGCTGGAGTCTTGGTCTTCCCGTGACAAGCATTAGTCAGAGTGTTCCTGGCATGTGGCAGGACAGTGGAGAGAGTGCCTGGACCTTGAGGGTCTCCTGCGAATTCGACGGCTCCCGCAATCCCTTCTAGAGGTGGCTGCAGTTCAGCGGCGTGCAAAACGATCCCTCTGCAGAGGTCACGGAGCAGTTTTCGTCTGCCGAGCAGGAGCTGGGGTCTGGTGGGCTGAAAAGCGCTCCGCAAACATCCATTATTATTCTTGATTAGAGAAACTATATATAGATTCTTTCAGGATCGACAGACTTTCATTACCAGGCGGACAACAGAAAGTACAAATTTATCAAAATTAAATGGAAGTCGAGAGAACACACTGTCTAAGGCAACAAGGCGGTTCAGACAGCTCTGCAGCAGCCTAAACACATGACAGACTCAAGCAGCTCCCACCGCTGCCAACACAACTGCTCGCAGGGTCTGCCAAGAAACCAGATGCTGCTGCTGGAAAAAATATCTTCCAGAGTTTGGCATCAAGATCCTGTGATTACCATCCAAATGGGAGGAGATGGAGTGGTAGAATGTGAGTTTAGTATTTAGCACCCCAGAACTGTGCAGCAGCCTTTGAAGGCAGAGGAAAAAAGTTCAAGCAAAATATTTTTGCTAAAAATATGTTCAGAGAAATGAACTTTTTTTTAAATAGCAGAAAACCAAAGTATTATTAAAACAACGCAAAATATTTTATGTCCGTATCAATTAAATGAATAAAACCAAAGAGGATTGTGGATTCTTTACTTGAGTAAATTTTGTTAAGGAATAGTTTTATAAAGGTCAGAGCATGAGCTCTTTGTCTCTCGTGTTGTTGCTAATGGAAAGTTCCACTGCAGATAGCATCACAGCGACTCCCCTACCCAAGACAAATAGAGATGGGTCGGTCCATTCCCGTGTAAGTTTGGGAAGGGTTGAATTTAGATCCAAAGTCTGCAGCTAGCCCTTCTCTCATTGACAAACAGGCCACATCCCTAAATCCAAACTGACCCAGGGTTTGGGGGAAAGTTGAGCCCCAAACCACCTGAGCCTGATTCCAAATCTTGCAGCTTAAACCCGTGTTTGAAGGCCATTCCTTAAAGAGGTTTGAGGCTGCTCCTGAACCTCCTCCTCCTTCTCCTTTCTAACAACTGTGGCCAATACTTTCATAATCCAGGACTATAAAAGGATTTGGAGTCCCTTCTGTTAGGTGAAGTCTCTCACCAGCTTGTCTGCCTTGCTGAGGCTCCCCAGTGGACATGGTGGTTACGAGTGTTCAGCACATTGAAAAAAGCAGGCGAAGCAACATCTGCTCCCCTGGCTGGCTGCACTCACCTCTTGTCTCCAGTCTTACATTTCTATACATGTGCTGATTCTGCTCCATGACTGGGAATCCTATTATTATAGTAATAGTAGTAATAATAATACTAACAACCCAAGTGGGAACTCAGCAACTTACATCTGGAAAGTTAGGATGCAAAAGACTGTTTTGTTTTACTTGTATTTTTGGTTGCTTATTTTTATGACAGATCTGTATTTCAACAAGTGTTATCTCCTTGCCTGTTATAACATATCAGAAAAGAGTAAACAAGGCCATTAATCATCGTCTCCCGTACTCTGCTTTCTGGGCATGTCAGATCGTTTTGGAGGGGAGGTGGGCAGAGAAGCAGAGAGCATCTGTTCCCTCACTGGGGAACTCCCCCAGGGATGCTGCCGATCAGTGCCTTTTCCTTTGGGGAGGTTTGTAAAAGGGAGGAGGATCCCGTGGCAAACCTGTGTGTGTCCTGCAGGGCTCAGGTTGCATCATTCCTGGCCAGTGCCACGCCTCTTCTGGGCACAGCCTGAGTCCCAGCTGGCCTGGTTGGTGATGGTTGTCTCCTTGAAGGCCACAAAGATCCCAGATAACGGCTTACTTAGTGTGATTTTCCAGTAGCTTTTGACACAGCAGTTCACGTGAGCTGATAAATTCAGCTGTTAGTTCTACAGCAACCGGATGAGATAATCCAAAAATGCCACACTTATCCTTTAAGGTCACGAATTACTCACCCACATGTGGCTGGCGTGATACTCACCAGATTCTGTTTGGACATTGCTGTTCGACTTGGGAAGGGGGGAAGTTGGGGTGTTTTCAGGTGAAATGACAACAGGATGCTCTGGTGTCCCATAGTCCATCCTGGAGACTGGGACAGATCTGCTTCCCCAGCCCTCAGCCAGGCTGTGAGCTTTGATGGGAATGAGCTCTGAGAGTTTGATCAATGTAAGATGGTGGAGATCACTGCTTTTAAAAAAATAGAGAATGTAGGTGGCATCTTATCTCACAGACTCACCTCCACTAGCCCGTGCATGCTGTAGTTTGGGTATGGTGTTGGCCCTGGTGGTGCTGACAGTCCCAGGTGGATGGGGTATCCGAACGTGCCTTTTTACTTCACACAGTAAAAAAATTTTACAATTAATAGATAGTATTTTTTTTCCTGACACACAGCATTGCAAACTATAATTTGTTATCTGTCTCTGCTTCATCACTTTTCTAGATTTCCCCTGTCATTCGACTGCATGTGTTCGGAGGCACATGTGCCCTCCCAAGCTCAGGCTCAGGTTTCTAGCTTTAACTCCTGCCTTCCGTAAATGTTACTTCACTATGATCAGTAGTAGCTCTGTTTCTGCTATTTCAGAATCCATAATGAATTAAAATAATTTGTTCTTCAGATCATCTTTAAGTCCTTGATGGTGATGTTATTCAATTGATCAGCTTAACAAAGGCTCCTGGAGCTCCCTACGTTATGAAGCCTCTTCTCAATCACTAATTGTGATCTGGGGTTCAAGTAAAATGCCACATAATGCTATTCTGGCATCCAATTTGTATACCAGCCACTGGAAATTTAATTTGGTTGTGTTTCACAAGGAAGGCTTAAACTGTTAGGATACTTTAAAGAAATGGCCAGGTTTTCTAATACTTTGAATAGGTTTTCAGTTGAACTTTGGGAACGAAAAGATGGAGGAGTTAGCCTTTGCAATGATTGACTGGCCACCTGCCTCTGTAAGGAGCACCCTCCATGGTGACTTCTGGAGGATACTGTGCTCTCTATGCCTTTTCCAGCCTTGCAGGACATCTGGTTACCTTATGTGAGACTTTCTGTTGGTGCCTGCAGGTGTTGAAGAATCTTAGCTGTAAATGTACTTGTCTTCAGTCTCTTGCATTAAGAGGCAAGATGTCTCTTGAAATAACTTCTGAAATTAAGATGCTGTAAGATTTGGGTAGTTTAAGTGTTAGCATATTCTGGCCACTTTGAAGAGGTGCCGTAGCCAAACTCTTTCCTGGTTGGTGTTTTAACATCAGTCTATAGATACTAAGTGTCTCAGAGACCCAGGTTTTGGGCTGTCTGCACACTCACATCTTCATGTGTAACCTTCTAGCAGAGACTATGAATCTGTGGACATGGTTGAGTTACTGTGAGATTAACTTAGGTGTTAACCATCAGCATCTCAGCTACTCCTCAGTCTTTGCCCATGCTTGCTTTTCCCCTGGAGTAAAAGTACATGAGCTTTTGTTCTTAGAGTAACAGACAGCTATAAGGTGCTGTAAATTGACTTTATACAATGGTGTGAATTGTGTTTACCTCACTGTAACTTCTCTATGTACCCACACCCCTATGCACCAGACTATACAGGGGACATGAAGGGAAAACTTATGTATGTTTCATGATACAGTACTTTTATGCTCTGAGTTGGCTGATTTAACCTCTTCCCATCAGTTTACGTGGAGCAACTAAGCCTATTGCAAAATAAGCCAAGCCAGCATTAGTTTCAAAACACGTGAGATCTAGGATACTTTGAATCAGGAACCATGGGTTTAAATCATGTATCTCAACTTCAGACAATATGCAGCAAGTCAAATTTGTCCTTCTGAACAGAAAGGTAATAAAACACATATCTGAAAAAATGTGCAAAAAACAAACCAAGCAACAGTTATAGCTAAACCTAGACCCTCTCTTTGCCAGCTGAGAAAAATGCCTTTTCTGGGGAGCACTGCTAAGGTGTTGGATGGCTGCCTGTCTCATCTGCTGGGGGAAGGAAGGGACCGCTGTTGAGGGGGTGGCCACTCCCCTCGAGAGTCTAACTGCATGCAGCTTTCTCTCTCTCCTCCCAGGATGGCTCAGGGACAATGCCCTCCCTAAGTCTGTGTTAGCCTTTGAAAACTTCTGTGGGCTCATTTCTAACTCTTGAGTTTAGTTTAATTCATACTAGAATAACCCATTGCCACTCATTGCAACCATGTTTTGTTATATATTATGTTACAGACAAGAACTGATTTCAGGAACTGTTGGTTACCTCCTTGTGTTAGTATGTTGGCATTTGGTTGTCTAGAGAAATATCTGAAGCTCATCTTCCTGGCATGATCTATTTCTCATATTTCTGTCTGAGGAAAATAGCTTTATTTTACCTGTATCTGGAACTGACTTAGTTTGGTCTCTGAACATCATACAGAGACATAATTTGCTTGGACTGTGGAACATAAGCCTTTAAAGTACACAGACCAAGCACTTAAGGCAGTTATAGTGTCCTCTTTTCCTGGGAAGCACAAGTCTACTCATTAGGTGCAAGTCACCTAGACTGAAAAGCCACTGGTCATTCCCTCAGGTCATCAGCTTCACTCCAGCAGCTCCAATTACCTTAGCAGAATAGTATCACCCATAACAACCTAAGTAAATCAGGAAATCACCGAACAAGGGAAGTAATTACAGCTTCTTTCAGTACTGAGAAAGCAACCTGTTCTTTTACGACCCATCAAAACCATGTGTTTGCCTTTAGTGGTTAAAATAAAGGGTGTGCAATTTGGGAATAATCCAGCTATGAAGTTTCCTTAATAATTGGCAAGTCCTGAAAGGTTTTCACTTCTGCAATTTAAAGGTGCTGAGCATGAGATTAATTTAATTTTCTTTTAGATTAGCCTTTAAGGGACACTACAAAATGAAAGAATGACATTTTCAAGCAGTGAACCCACATTTCAACCATTTGACATAAAGATTATTTTGTTAACTACCTTTAAATTTCATTTATGATGTGATTTAGTCATGCTGTAAACCAGAATGTCAGTCACTGTAGCTGTATCAAACATTCAGAATTCGAAAAATATTTACCACTTTCAGAAAAAGGTCTAGCATGTTACTCAACCCTAATAGCAGTATTATCAGTTTACGCAACTCACTCTTGTTTTTCAGTCTTCATTTCAACACACCCATTCATTTGATTCAGATTCAACTGATTCTAGGCGAAAAAGTATTTGTTTGCAGTAAGTCTACATGAATTCTTGTAAAGCACTTCTCAAATGTTCAGGGCACAGGCACATGTCATTAGTTTCATGGAGGGAGCTTCTGTAAATCTGAGCATGAACCATCTATTCTTTTCTGAAATAAAAAGTCTGATTGCACATGGTACTTAGCGCTGTGCTTAGACTGAGCATATGACTAATCTGGCTGAAATCAGTGGGATGACTCAAAATGCTTAAAATGATGTGCATCCCTGCCCCAAGGCCAAGATACAGGACATTTAATGCTGGGGGAACATTTTTTGCTGAAATTACAGTTCATTCACTCTTTTCTCTGGAAGACTTTTTAAAAAGAATAACAACAAATATATTAGAATACTGCTCCCAATCTTTGGTAGGGAGAGTGTCTAAAGATTACATCTTAGATCATCATGTTACATTGTTCTGTACTTATTCAATATTTGTGTGTCAAATTTTCAATGTCCTTTATATCTCATAATTTACTTGACAATGGTGGCCTATTTTTTCTGTAATGAAATATCTACAAACCTCTGCCTGTTTCTCAGGTGTGTTTGTTGCTGATAAACAAATGGCCATACCTCCAGTAGGCTGTGACCAAGCACTGAACCATGGAGACATGATCCCAAGATGAGGCAGTTGGTGTTCCTGAGAATGAACTAAAACCTAAGCAAGTGCCTCTGTCCTTAGCCCTCTGTGAGGGCTAGGTCTGCACCTTCCCAACAAATCATCCTTCAGTTTCCAATATGCCAAGACCTTCCTACTGCTGGAAAATTTGCAGTATGTTATGTATTTTTCAGCTGCCGCTAAAATGTTTCAAGTTTTGTCCTCTAAACGGGGCACAAAGGCCTCCCTGAACTGAAAGCAAGGGCAGCATCTGCTCAGAGCAGCAATACTGGCTGCTAATGAAAATTTAGAGAGAAAAGGAAAATTTGACACACA
>VYZW01058929.1:15779-30808 GCA_013401315.1 Balaeniceps rex | reverse complement strand
AGTTAAAAAAAAAAGAGGAAACTGGTGCGAAGTGGAAGGTGCATCTTAGGAGAGAACACGAGAGTTCTTTAATGGTGGATTACATCTCCTCCAGGGACAGGGAGGAAGGAGAGTAATTGATGATCTCCCTGGTGAGGTGTCACTGTACTCGGTGGCCCTTTGTGCTTTTCTGTACAACTCACCGCAAACTATGAGGTGACATACCTCTATGCTAACGCCTACATTTGTGCAATGCTTTAGGGACTTTACGCTGTCTTCCAGATGCGGTTTGTATGTTCACATCCCTTCTGGAGAGTATTACCTCTGCTCCGTAAGGGCAAAAACTTTTGCATACGGCTGTTGAGTTGCTGTGCTCACAGTTAGGAGACCAGGCGACCCAGGACCCACCCTCAGTCGCTGGTTCCTAGTCTTTTGTTTTAACCATGAGGCCATCCTTCCTCACTTAGGTAGATAGGTGAGCATAGTGTTCTCCCTTTACCTTAGAAATAGGATGCAAATCATGTTTAAGACACTAAACGCAAAAAATCAAGTTATGTCATAATTTCTTAGTTTTCCTGTCACTTCTTCATGCTTACTACTAATTATTTTAGGGCTTTTTTTCTTAGTCTTGTTTAATAAAAAAAATGAAAAAAAAAGATCTGTGCTTGGCCTCATCCAACATCAAGCGTTTATGGTAATACTACTTGTGATCAGGTTAAACTTTTGAAGGCTTTGAAGGAAAATATACATTATTTCTAAGTGTAAGTTCTGAAGAGAGATTTTTATTCCTTTAAATTGGAAATATGCACATTTCGTGTGGGACTGTTTAACTTTCTGCCCTCATTTTTATTAAGGTATTTATGTAGCTTGAAGGTCTAGGGCATACTTGAAAGAAAACACTTTTGTCTCAAGTTTTCTTCAATTAGTAATGATGAGTATGTGACTCTCTCCAGGAGACATTCTGGAAAACCAGAAAAGACAAAGACAGTCATTCATGTATTTCTAAGTCAACAATTGAGCAAAAAGTTCTTGTAGCAAACCTACCTGGCTTTTCTCAAATAACGTAAGGTAGCAAAAACAACTATTCCACACACACACACACACACTTTGGAGATTACTTCCTGAGTGTTCTTAAGTCTCAGTGTTGCTATGTTTGTTACTGGCTTTTGTGCCATGTATTGAACAAGAGCTTACTGTCAGTGCAAACTAATGAATTTTCTTCTCAAGGCTGGGTGGCAGAAACCTTTTCCATAGATCCGTGGCTCTATTTACATTTGTGTCCTGTTGTACAGAGCATCGTATTATGTACATCCTAAGTATCATGTAACTGCAGTGGATCTTGCCTTTCAGTTATAGCTTGTGTGCGTTTTGGAGACTGACCTTTTAAATACTGAAGCTAAACTGGTTTACAAAATTAATTAAATGCTGATACAATAGCAGTTAGTATAACAGGTTAACTGCTACTGATGTCAGTGTTTGCCATTACATTTGATCACATTTTTTTCTAATTTGAGAGTGAGTTTCATCCTGGCCACTTCCAACTATATTGTGCCCTTAAAATGTTTGAGAAGTGACTAATGTTAGCGTGGTGGAGTTTCCTTGTTTGCATCTCATTCATTGCTTCATTGTATGTAATCCTTTTACAAGGAACCATACAGATCTATAAAGGAGCCCCAAAACTGGATTTATGTGTTTTACAGTTAGATTTTATCACTGTCCAGAGCGCACCTTCCCAACAACTGGCAAAGGCCAGAACAGGCTCAATGGTCTGACATATGATACTATTGTTCAAACAGCTTTGGTGGGGTTTGTTTTTTTGGTTTTTTTTGGGGAGGGTATTTCTTTGCTTGAGAATAACACATTTTATGCATTGTGCATTTGGACTCGTGTATACCAAACATCCTAGATGCAGTTGTCTCTGAGCAAGAGGTGAAATATGGTCACTTTCTAGCACATAAGGTAATCTTCTAGTACACGATTCCAGTGAAAAGTGAGAGGAAGCTTCATTAAGAAGGAATTTTGGTGATACCTCTCCAGCTGCTAGAGATTTTGTAATACTTGCCTACTTCACATCTCAATGCATATAAAATCTCTTTGAGGTTATAGGAAAATAACATTCATCATAGCTGACTTATGTATGACTGCACTTCTTTTTTTAATCAGGGTCTACTGCTTTTGACACTTTCAAACTTGGAAGGCAGATGCATATGGGAAATGGTTTGTGGTGTCAGAGTTCTGGGGCAAGATTTTCAGTAAGCTAATGGGGAAGGTCCTGGTATGGTTGCTGGTCAAAACAAATAAATAAAAAAGAATAATTAGTTCATAGGGAAAAATGAGGATCAACCAAAGCACAGCCATTTCTCTTTTTTTTTGTTGTTTCTTCTTTTTGGTCAAACAGATAAAACAATAGGTACAAGCAGTACGGGGAAGGCAGAAAGAACATGGGGTGAATTTGTGAGCCATAATTCACCAGTCAGCAAACAAAGGGCATGATGCCAGACAAGTTCAGCCATAAAGGAGCCTTGTCTTGGGGGCAGGCTGTGATTGTTTGTGGACAGATGGCTGCTTACCAGTTCATAAAAATAACTTCTGGATACCTTTTCCTCAACTGTGCCGTATTTACCTGAATTATGCCTGCCTCAGAAAAGATGAGACTAAGTTCTTTAGTGTTGAACAGGTTTTCTGTGTCTGAAAGGGATGCAACTTTGAATTCAGAGATCTAATCTCTTGTGTGGATAAAAGCAAAACTTTTTGTACACTGAGAAGGATGAGGGTGGGAGAGGGTTGGTAGCTTTGCGCTGCAGGATACAGAACTTGCTTCTAGCCCTAAAATCAGGCTGGTGATCTGTGGAGATACAGTAACACAGGGGGAATTCACATTTTTAGAGGTTTGAATGGCTTCCTAGAAGCTTGACATAGTAGGTAAAGAGACTCTAAAAGTAGACCCTCAGGTTTGTAAAATCCAGACGTGTTCCTGCTCAGTAGCTTTTTGTGCCACAAATGACGATACCGTTTATGTACGTCGTATTTTGTTTCGTGTTTGAGAAGACAGGACTTTACCACAGGCAGCTGACTCTTTCTTCTAGCAGGTAGGAAGGATTTGGAGACTGTCAGAGAGGGGCCTCTGCCTATAGATACCTTGCCACTGACTTGAGTTGATGTCTAGCCCCAACATTCTGGTTTCCACAGCCGATAATTTGAGTTGCCTTCCTCTTCCTGTCACATTTTACATCCTATCTTTGCTGTATTCATATTCTGCCTTATTGTTTGCATTGGTCTTAAAAGTCCCATAGCATGTTACTGTAATATTGGAGTAGAATATTAAAGATAGAGTTAAAATGCGTATCTAAGAGAAAAATGGCTACTGCTGTGAATTAATCCCTTGCAGAAGAGGGAAGTAGAACTTCCTTTAGTTTGTTCCCTTGGGGAAATAGAGATATGAGTAGCCAGTTGCTGGCAGTCAGTTTGGCCACTTCCCCACAACCTTTTTTACTTGTTAAATATATGCATAAATGTACACATGTTTGTTAAATATATACATAAAATGCAAACATAATGACCATGCAACATAGTAAGCTGGTGTCCACGCAAGGTGGTGTCTCTGCATCTGGGCCTAAGGGTTTCCCAACAGGCAGCTTCCATCATGCAGTTAAGCTCTACATGTGTAGCGGATTCTGTATCACATGCACAAAGAGGCTGGATTCATGCAACACAGATTTATGCATGTGATTTAAAGTCCTCTGGGCAATTGAGACATGGTGCCTAGCATCTCCAGGATCCCTGAGGCAGCCTTACGTACACGTGCAGGCAGACACTACACAGATGGTCAGAGTGAAAGGATATTAAAGTGGCTAAGTTAAGCGCTCGAAAGTTACAAAATGCCAGAATTAGGAAATGCTTATGCAACCTTAATTCCATCCATACATCTATATATTGCTTTGTAATAATCTTAAAATAGATTGCATGCCTTCCCCCCCTCTTTCCATAGGACGATTGGTTTTTATTCATTGTATTAAACGAGTCTGCTCTGGGGATGAATTAGAGTGCTTGCTGAAGGAGAGTGTTGTCTGTTGAACTCTTACCCTCCTGTGTTCCTATGAATGCAAGAAGGGAAGACATAATCTCATTGGTAAGGCAGCTGAATGTTGCTTTGGAGAAGTTGATTCTCTGCCAAGGAGTGTGATGCTGGATAAGCCATTTACATCAATCTTTTAATAGCGGCCAGGTCAGCACTTCTAATTTGTACGTAAATAGCTACAGTTGTCAGGTGGGTGATGAGTTGTGACTTGTGACCATCATAGCTCTTTGAGCCAAATCTCCTGGTGTGCAGGATACTTTGTTCCCCCACTTGAAAATGTAGAAGAGGAGATGGGGAAATAAATATGTCTGTGGTTACTAAAGTGTTCCTGTTGTAGCCCTTGCATTGTGTTCCTCATTTTATGGGTTCTCTTAGGACTACACATGTGCATCTGCACCAAAGGCTGCTGGAAGCTGTATCCTTTGAACGCTCAAAGAATATGCAATGCTTAGTACTAGCAAGAGTTGGGTTTTAGATACTTTGAGACTCTTCAGATTTTAATTTCTGACTGCCTCAGTTGACAATCTGTAAAATGGGGCTAATATTCCTTCAGCTCACAAAACTGATGAAAACATAGCACTTGTGGACAGTCATGATGTTCTTGGTGTGAGCACCGCAGAAAAAGCAGTATCTCTTCATTTGGCTCTTTGTCTGCCTTTTCCCTGCTGAATTTAGTACTATGTCAGCTTTGCTTTTCTTCGCATTTTATTTCACTGCTTTTTACAGCCGGCAATGTAAGGGTGCTTGTCCTTGCCACATTGTTCAGAATTTACTGCAGTTTGCTTAGTTGCCCTGCACCTGTTGAGAAATAGGACTGTGGGACAGTAACCCTTGAGGCACACCAGCTTGAATGAAATCCTCAAAAGCACATGAGCTTGAACAAAAATGATCAAATTGGTATGAACAACTGTTTTTTCTTTCAGTGCAAGTTGCTGCACAAACTGTTATTTTGCATAAATGTGAACTATTTTAGTTGAGTTAGTAACTTTAACCAGTTCATTAAATTGAAGTAACATGCTTTTACACTGAAATAAGAGCTCTATGTGGAAGAAGGGGAACAGGAGTGTCTTAGTGAGTGGAAGAGGGGGCTGAGAGAAATACTCCATCCCGCCTTTCTTCCTCCTCTTCTTCTTCCTTCTCTGTGCCCATTTGAAAGTTTGTGTTTCTTCCTCCCTTTCCTCCCCCCAGACTTACGAAGAGTATAACGCTTACTTTGAGCCACAGGGAAGATCAGGCTCAGGGGACCAGCACAGTCTAGGTTGTGATCGGAGGATGATGTTGGCTAGATGGGCAAAGGGAGGATCTCTTCATGGCCGCCTCTGCCCTTCCCTTTATGCAATGGTAGGCCTGCCCAAACTGGCACGATATGCTGGAGCGTGTCCGTAAGTGGCTGGGACATGGCACCCAAGGGAGCCCAGCATGGTCAAAAGAGGCATGGGGCAGTGCTGGAGCAGGGGAGGAAAAGATGATTGCCTTGCCAGCATTTCATTGTTGGCAAGTGGCATGGGAAATGGGGGGAGAATTGAGAGGGGAAGGTTGAGGGTGGGACTAGAGTGAGTGCAGAGAGCCAGGTAGGTTGTGAGAAGAGAGAAGGACTGGGGAAAGGGGCAGGGAATAGGTAGCTGGAAAGGGGCAAGGGCTAGCTAGCTTCGCAGTAGAAATTGAGTCTGGTGGGGGAGGAAGGGAAGGAGTCTTTTGGGGGAGGAAGGGAAGAGGCAGCACAGGTTTTTGTGCTCCAGGGTGGACCGGAGGCTCTGGGGACTCCCAGGTCAGCCAGTGCCACCCCACAAACCTGTCATTTGCATGTCTGCCTTTCCTGTCTGCACATCAGCTGTCTGGGCAGAGCCTCTCCTCCAGAGCCGTTTACCTTAGCAGCAGGCAACATCAAGGCCTTTCTAGGAAAGAAATAAGATTGTCTTATTTGAGGTGGCTTAATTTGCGAAGAGAAAGAGTACATGTGGCTCTGAGATATGAGATGTAGCATGCTGGAGCCCATCTTTATAGGCAGTAATGATGCTCCTCTCAATCACAGGACACACTCAGTTTTCCTGTCGGAAAAAAAAAAACAAACAGCTCAGTTGCCCAGAGCTGGTTCCAGCCGATGAGTAGTGTGGAAAAGTGGTGAATCAGGCCTTGAGCTCGGCTCCAGGGCTGGCACGGTCAGTGCTGTTGGCGTCCAATTTACTAGCCAAAGTTTAGCCATCGTTTTGCCTTGTAACTGACCATAAATTTCACACATTTGAAACATCATTTGTATTACAGCCAAGTAGAATTCATTTTGAGCACAGTGGAGGCTGTGTTTTTAATAAAAGGCCATGTTTATAAATAATCAAGTAACACACATATAGTGGGGGCTCCTACTGAAAGGACAGAAACAGCAAATTATTGTTGTAGTTATAGGGAAGGTTATCAGACAATTCAGTGTTTAATAACAGCATAGAAAAGGTCTGATCCTGTAGGGTGCTGGATGCTCTCAGTTCCTTTTGATTTTTGACCGGTTTTTGAGGTACCCCAGCACCGCACAGAGTCAAGACACTGAAATCATTAAGCAAAGAGCAGAGTGTAAGAAAGTACACGAACAACTTGCTTGTTCTTAGTAATAGCTTTTGTTGCCCAAAAACCTGGGTATGTTTATTTATTGTTTGTGATAGCCAGTTATAATAACTCCAGTGGTGGTCTCTGTTGTTTTTATCGAATTCGTAATATGCGCTGGCTTTGGATGCGCAGTTTCAAAGTCTTCTGCCGATGTGAGCCGGAATTTGTGCTCTGTTTGGTTCATGCTATGTCTTCTGTCACTGCACTGCCTATATAAACACGGTTGATGGTATGTAGTAGCTTGGTGTGAGAGGCTAAGATAAAACCACAGCTGTTTCTGAAGATATTGCCTGCTGCTATCAAGAGGTTCAGGTTAGCAATTTTAAGTGTTACAAGGACCTGTAGGACCTATGTTTTTGAACTGCTTTCCTGAAGAGAGGGTGGAAATGTACATGCCTGGCTATTTTAGGAATTGTTCTTTCTTGAGTGTCCTTATGCTTTATGAAATGCGAGCTCAGGGAATATGGATAATAAAGCTGAATTACCATCCTTGAGTGTTTGCAGATTAAGGATATTGGGCATGAGTGAGTCATGGCAAAAGCTGAATTAGGTTTAAAATGTCAGCAACAACAACAACAGAGAAAGGATGGCCCAACCAAGTGTCGGTCATGTCATTACAATTCTTAAGGGATTCAGGTACAGCCTAAGATTTGCCTTCTTCACAGATGCGGGCACAACACAACCAGGAAGGCAGCGGGCTTGCTCAAGTCACCAGCCAGCCAGCTTCCACGATGCCTCCTGCTGACCAGTCCACGAAGAAATAGCTGTCTGCCAAACAAGCTGTTTGTTTTATTTCAAAGGCCCAGTGGGCCCAGCCCTTCCTGCCCAGCCGCTGTGGCGGGCTCCGTTCCTGCTCGGTGCCTGGCCTGGGAAGAGATTGCTCGCTGGCCCACGAGAGTGGTTCTCCATAATTAGCTTGCAGGGAATACTATGCGAGAAGATCTGGCTTTTTTTTTTTTTTTAATTGTTTGTTTTATTAAAGTTTGTTTATTAAAGTGACTATCTGGTCACAGTGGAAACATGTTTTTTGAAGCCTGTGTATTGCCAAGAGAGCAGGGTGGAGTGCTGATCAGATTATTGCTTCACCAGGATCAGAAGTACACACGCAGCCCTGCAGGCCCTGTGGGCAGCGTCCTGGCGTCTCCTCTCTTCCCTCTTCCAGTTGAGCTCTGCCAGATCTGCTGTAGAGATGGCTCCCCACGTCTCTACAGGCAGGACAGTGGGGTGGGAGTCACCCCGCCTGTGGCGTTTCGAAAAAACAAAGGTTAGATCTATGTTGCTGATTGCAGAGGCACCAAAGCTAGCTCTGAACAAGCCAATTTGAGCACCTCTGGCAGTCTAGCTGGTGAAGTAGAGTGGTCTGGATGTGCTCATTTATCCCACTGAAAAGTAAAATTGTTTGCCCCTAGATTACTTCTCTGCGACGGTAAATTAGTGCAGAAAGCCGAGTCTGCCTCTAGTACCCAAGGCGGTTTAGCCAGCTTTGCAGCATGCATGTACCCAGTCAGTTGTGTTCATTAATTAAAAAGTTTTCAAACTGCCAGTGTTGCCTGTAAATTAAAAATATGCTTGTCATACTGAGTTCCTATACCATTCTCCCATCAGTTGACAGGAGAACATGACGCCTGCAGCTGTCATGAAAAGTGTGGGCAACAGCCCTAGTAGCCCTTTCTAGTAAGTGCATGCCTGGTAATTTATGTAATCATAACATAAACCATAATATGTCATCTTGCCTATCTGGGCCATGAGATGGCTCATCTTGTGAACCAGGGAAGATGAATTTTAAACCCAAGATAATCTTGTTTAGAATTTATGGCTTTTGGAACTGGAACATCTCATCACTATATAATTATATGTTTGTATGTTGTAGTTTCTCTGCATGGAGCATAACACAAATAATCTCAGGCTTTCTTAGCAAACAGTTCAGGACAAGGGAATTGCGTGGATGAGAAAATGGCATGGGAACACACTTACTTACCAGTGAGTCAAAGACTGGAATTCCCTCTATAACCAGTAAAACTGTCTGGCAAGTTACGTGCTCAGAGCTGCCGTGGTTTGGGTTTGCTGAAGCACTTCTCAGTGAGACTGGTGTTATTCAGTCTCATGGCTAGGACTGGCTTTGGACAGCTGAGTGAAACAAATGTTCCTAGGGAGAAGCATGAACTGAAGGTGTGAGGTTAAAACAAAATATCCTTTGCTGGCCTTGGGGAGAGAGTAGCGGAGTGGTGATTTTTAAATCCTGCCTGTGAGATCAGTGTTATAAGCCTTGAGCGATGAGTAGTTAGGTCTGTGTCTACAGGGACAAGTGTGTGTAGGTGTCGGTGTCCTTGTAGCCATAGCAAGGATTTCTGGTTGGTTCATGGCTTGGCTCAGTCTTGAAGTGGACACCCTTTGAACTGTTCTTTCTTCTGTAGCTACCTGTATTCCACCCTTGCTGGAGACCCAGACTTGGCACCTCACTGTGATCCAGTAACCCCACTGGATGAACTGAGATTTCTGAGGGGAGGATTTAGGATGGACTTCTCTACTTAGGAGAATTCATCAGTGTCCTGTTGCTCATTGTCCCGCATGCTGCAGGTTGCTATGCTGCAGAAATGTTCTTGCAGGGCTCTTCCAGTGGCAATCCTCTGGCTGCAAGTGGGGGTCCCCACCAACTGCGCGGCCCACCAGCAGCCAGGGACTTCGCAGTGCCCAGGGCTCAGATGTTTCCTCCTCAGGCGTTTATGTTGCTGGTGGGGAAAGAATTCCTCACCCCTTCTGTGGCAGACGTGTTTTGGGACAGTAAGGATGTGCGAGATAAACAGGATGGGTTGCTACGCGCAATTCTGTGTTGGATGATTTTCACCACATCGCTCACCCAGAATGGCCAGCGGCTGAAGACTGCTGTCTGTCACCACCTGCGCTTTGCCACCCATGTGTTTCTGGCTTGCCTTCTCCTATCTTGCTTCCAGTCTGCCCACTTAAAAAGAAAAGCTAGCTGAAGAGACCTGCGCTACTGGTTATTTGATGCAGATTTTGCTAAAATGCACTGACACATACATATAGTTCTGGCTGGTGGTAACTGTGCGTGAATAAACATAACTACCCGTGGCTGTGATGTGGTATCAAGCTACCGTAGATGCAAAGCATGCTTTTGAATAACCATGTATGGTGAAATGGTTATAAATGCATGACTATGCAGTGTAGTCAGGGTCTGGTATATCACTCATTTGTACATTTGTAATTAATTGTAAGAACAAGATTGTTCTTTGCATGTGTTCTTTCTTTGCCGCCAAGCACAACAGAGAGCTATAACGATCTTATACCTTAAGCTTGTAATAAAATATTGTTGGTAACCTAGCAAAGAAATTTCTTAATTAAGTTTGCTACACAAAATCCCATAATGCTTTCTAAGATTTTTTTTTTTTTTTTTTGCTAGGACTCCTTAATGACTTTTACCTCTGAATATAATCAAAAACAAAATTTCTGATGTTTAAGAAACATTTTTGCATATTTTTTCCATCTGGATATAATGGAGCATAATTTAAGACTATGGGCAGAGGAGGGGGTAAATGATGCATGTAATGATTGTTTTAACATTTACAAGAAAATAATTTATTTAAATTGGATTAAGCCTTAATATTATCACACTTTTCTACCTGATTTAACATGGGGGGGAGGATGGGGGAAGGGGGAGAAGGCGATTTCATGGTAAAGTGTTTTAAGTATTTAATATTTTCTTTTCTTTTTGATCATCCAGGCATCCTGCCCCACAGCCATGTAAATTTTCCTACATACAAATGTTCATTGCCATCTTTTACATTCCTCTGCTGACAGTGAAGAGGTCATGCTAAATCAAACTGATGGAGAAACTGGACATCATCTTTACCCAGGATGCCCAAATTAATTCTACCAAAACAAGAGGCGGGGGACCAGCAAGGAATAATTTGCTTTTGTATATTACTGCTTTTAAGTACTCCATTCATCATGTTGGTATCTCTGGTATACATGTTCAGGGTGAGCCAAAGAAATAAGTACCTGCTTAGGACATGAGACCTCAGGGGCTTGTGGCTTTTTTCTGTCCCCAGCAGTTTTCTTACCAGCCTAATTATTTCTGCTGAGAACGGGTCTCTGAGTCTGAGTTCGAGTCCAAACTTTATCATCTTCATCTAATTCTTTTCCCCGCTCCAGGAGAGGAATGAAGTGGGATAAATTCTGTATCCATATTCTTCTCCAGCTTTGAGTCTACTGATTGAAGTGTTTTGTTTGTAATAGATGCTGTTTTGATGAGGAAAAAACCCCCTCCTACAGCCAAAGGAGCTCCATTAGTGGCAGAACCAGCAAAGCCTGGTTTTCCATAGGTCGGTGTCTCATGGTTTCATAGTGAATTACAATTGTCTCTTTTTTCCTACAGTGGGGTCATTTGTTAGGTCTCTCTCTCATGTGGATTCTTTAATGTTTCATAAGGTTTAAATTCATGTTATAGCTTTTTTTTTCAGTTAGGACACTTTTAGAATCTCTTTCTTCTCCTAGCTATTTATTTTTTTACAAAGAATGCGGGAATTTGAGACCTCTGTATCTCTACTGCATTTTGTTGAAATAGAAAAAAATTAACTGGAAACTCAGTGTGTGACTACATAAACTTCAGTGTCCTAGAAAACCAAGTAAAAATGGTAGTATCTTGCTAAGTACATTGCCTAGTTTGGGTCTGTATTTAAGTTCATACCTTCTGGGAGAAGTAAGTTTGGATTACTAGTTAGTCCCGTTCATCCAGTAGAGCTACTGTCATCAATGGAAGATGTTCTGGGTTTATGAAGCATCAAAGAACGATTATGTAAATTCCTATTAAAATGACAAATTTCCTTCCAGTCCCATTTCCATTAGAGTCAATTGTAAGTCGTTCATCGCCTTCAAGAGGAGCTAGATTTGCTTTTACAACTGTAATCTGCTCTCAGAGGTTGGGGCAGGTTTATTGTCACCAACATATTGTTAATCACTGCTATGTAAACCAGGAAAGATTTCTTCCCAATTCCAGTTTCAGTTCACAAAGCTGGGGGGGTGGAGTGTGTGAAATCTCATATTTGTAAATTGAGCAATTTACCTCTATGTATTATGGTGATGTAATACGCATGGAATTCCACTATACCTTTTTCTGTAATAGATTCCCTTTTAAAACTTACAAGTACACTTCAGATAAATGGAAGGTTAAATCCTAAACACGTTCTTAGTGTGTGCATAAGCTTCTGTTTACTTGGGAAGTATAATATCAGTAGAGTACTTCGCACTTTAAAGTTTATGAATTTCTTTCTTCTCCTCCTTAATTCTTTGAGGTGTCAGTACTGAGAAAGATGAATCATTTATTAGTGGGAGGCCTGACACATGATGAAATCACTATCTGACACTTCAATGACTTCCAATGTTGTTCTGTGAACATTCAGCAAAGTGCAGATGATGTGATGTTGCAGTTCTGTGGGTAGTGTTTTTTTTTTTTTTTTTTTTTTTTTTTTTGCAAATGGATGAAATGCTTTATCATCATAGCGTGTGAGAACTTCCCCATTTGGTATGAATAGCCTTTGCCTATTATTAAGAGTGATTCAGAAGCTCTGATGTAGGGAAAAAATAGAACACATCTGCAACTGCCAGAGAAGATCTTTATATTTCTCCTGAGAATCAGTGAAAAAGCAGAACTCAATCTGCTTTTTTTTGGGGGGGGGAGAACAGGACAGATAACATTCTTGGCTTGAGTGTTAATACAGTTTGGAGCATTCCCCTTATGACAGAGCATGCAAATCTGCATTATGTTACAAATGAAGTGCACTTAAGGGGCAGTTCTGTGCTGGCCACTGGATTACCCCCTGAACAGGGCAGTGGTCTCAAGCCAAAAACATTTAGGGTATAAATTGGCATCTGACGATAAAGCAATTGTCAATAAACAACTGGCTGTTTGACAATAAGCTGAACAGTTTTACTTGTTTTAAAAGAAGTAATTTTAGTTCTAGTGTCTTCACTCCAGTAAGCAGCTCTGCAAACATATAGGTTAGACTTTTTGCTTTACTGAACTTACCTCTGACTACATCTTTCTCTCTTCCTCCTCCTTCCCTTCCCTTCCCAGTATAAATGTTTTTGATTTGCTCTCCCCTCCAGCAAACGTTGCAGTAGTTTCAGGCTATTAAGATATTTTCCTGCCTCCCACAATTTGAAATCTGAGCAATGTTACTCCCGCTCCTTTCCCAAGCCACATCACTCAACCATTCAGGTGTGCTGCTGTAAGTGAAATGTCACAGGCTGGGAAGTTGTAGGTATGGACTTGCCTCCCAGTACCAAGTCTGGCATCTGAAAGGTGGCTTCAGGGTTTTCTTGTAACTTAACTGGTTTCTCCCTTTGTTTCCTCAGAAGCTCAAGTGCTTTTCCCAGTGAATCCAGTCTTTCCTCTCTCATTCCTTGAACTTATTTTTTTCTCTCTTGATTGCTCTATATAGTCCTCATCACTCTTCTGTCCAAGCATCTCCAGTTCCTAATGTGTCTATTATCATGATACTTGCAGAATGTATGTGGGTCCAGCAGAACTAAATACTTGTGAAACTAAGGTGATGAGGAAAGACTGTGGAAGAGCTGGCAATTAACCCCACTTTTCAAGTAAAGACACAAGGTATAGCTTGTGGGATATTCTCCCTCTCTAGTGGCTAATTTGGGTATCCTTGATTTTGTCCTCCAGAGTTTTGGCTCTAACTATTCCACAGCTACTACTGAAAAGAAGCAGCTGACCTTTGGAGGTAGTAAAACTGTCTTAATTACGTTTGCTGTTTGATATTGTGTGTTCCTCCCCATCTTTGTGCCAGCATGCACACATCAGATGTGGTGATGTGTGCAAACAAGTCAGCAAGTACCAAACCACTTTGCTTACTGCCTTACTACTCAGGATCTGATGAAAAACCTGGTAAACTTCAGAAAGGGGGAGAAATTATTTCAATTTCCAGTCCAGATAGACTTTGATGTGTCTCTTCCTTTACCATCTTTCTTTGGCATCTCTTTACATTCAAATCATCTGTCACATTGGACTTGGATCCTGGTGGTTCATCACAGCTTCCCAGAGTGCCCTGGCTGTTGTGGGATGCTTGGGAGCTTGGCTTTGCGCCTGAGAGGAAGCTTATACCTGAGAGGACCGCTCATCAATGCCTATCCTGCCACAAGAATGTGGAAACTCCCTGTAGGCTTCACAGATCACACGAGACCATTTTGACAAAACCCTGCATGCAGGTGTGTCTGAGGAAAGGGCTACAGATAGTGCGGAGAGGCTGCCCACCCCTTCTGATCTGATGAGGAAGCTCTTTTTAGGACCACTCCCAAACTTGAGCCAGGCAGAAAGAGCTAGATCAGCACAAGCAGTTTAAATAGCAGGTGTTGGCTAGCCCAGCCTGGAGTGCGTTTCCAAGATGGTTTAAGCTGATCCAAACCAGAGCTGTTGCAGCCTGGCTTTGCATCATGTATATCCCCACCCCATCTCCTGCACCAGCACTGGTGCTCGTTTGGCTCTACAGGGAGCTGGACTGGCAGGGAAGTGTTATGATTTTTTGAGTTAGTTCTGTCTTTTCTGAACCAGTTCAGTGTGGGACCAGACAAGCATCCTTGCTGGCACGGAAAAGTGCAGCAGCTGGGGATGGAGGGACTGTGGCAGCCCCAGCTTAGATCGGATTAGACTGTCATGGAACCACGGTCTCATTTGGAGAACACACATGAGCATCTCTGGGAGATTTGAGGGGACAATACCCTCAGGCAGGAGGAGGGGCATTGCACTAGTAATCTCTCCCAGTAGCGCAGCTGATCCACAGAGAATATTTGTCTACAGTCTAAAATAAATTATAGAAGAACCCTCTGAACACATTTAAAAGACCTAAAAGTTTGCTCTCAGTGTCCTGTAAAACAAGTTAATTCAACACAGGCTTAAAAGATGTTTCTTTTGCTTCCTTCTCTCCCCTTGACAGCCCGCCCCATCCTCTTTTTGCAAGCTTTAAGATATCCTCCTGCCCTGGCCCTCTTAGGTCATGGTATGATGGGCACCCTGCCAAATGAAGCTGATCTTATAAGCTGCTACTGCCCTGGTTGTTGCTGGGACTGTTTGCATGATTTTTAATTCACTTCTGTGGTGCCCTCATTTTTTTTTCCTCCCAGAGCTTGAAGTGAGAGTGTGTTTAGCTGTGAACTACGCTGCTGCAAATTCATGGTCTATTAGCACCTTTTCAAAGGTCCCCTCTCTGTTCTCTGAAGAATTAGAACACCACTATAAGAAAAATCACTCAAGGCTATTGCACAGTGTCATTGTTTCGGGCTCTGTTTTTTAAATTATTGCTAAGATAGGATTGTTTGTGTGCTTGCTTCCCAGTGACATAAGCCTTGTAAA
>VYZW01058910.1:2023-17880 GCA_013401315.1 Balaeniceps rex | reverse complement strand
AATCATTCTGCACATGTGAATTTCAAACCCATTTCTTTGACCACAGAATGTGTCAGAATAATGCAGCTAAGGATGTCTTAAAAAACTGAAAAACCCAAACTAGAGTGGCTGTTTTGATACTGTGCAATTTGACATTTTCTCCCAGGAAATGGTGAAAAACAAGGAGACGAACCAGTTTAAGGTGAAGAGGGAAGAAACCAAAAGTTCATTTTAATGAGACATTTACAAATGGTTCAGCACAGAGAGAGGCACATTATGCTAGCACTTTGTCACTGTAAATATTGCAGATGTCGTTCGTCTGCGTTTGTCCTGGAGCATTATTAGAACAAAATATACAAACATACGGCCAAATCTTTTTGTGTTGATGTTAATGCCTTTGACTCAATCAGGCTTGAGCAGGGAATCCAGATCTGCCCCACAATCAAATAGTCGTTAGGGCCCAAGACTAATTGCTGCGATGATTAATTCTGTGCAGACGCCAGTACTGGTGTGGTAGGTATCGTTCGGCTGTTGGTGGGGTTTGCCCGCAGCACAGGGAACAACAAGCAAAATCCTGGTGGAGCCGTGATCCATGTTAGGTGCTAGCTGTGGATCCCCCACGTGCCTTACGCATACTGCGAGCAGCAGGGAGAGCCGGCAGGTATGCCGAGGCTTTCCCCCCGGAGCCCTTCCAGGGGACAGGCTGACCCTGACTCGCTGGCTGAGAGGTGGCTTAAGGGCAGGCAGGCAGGAACAGCCATACATTCAGCAGCCACACTCCTACCTGCACAGCACCGCTGGCCCTCCTGCCCCGAGGCTGGCTGCTGTTGCAGTCGCACAGCTGGCTCTGTTGATCCTGTCCAAAAGGACGTTTTCATCTACTGCTTGTCAAATGTCCCTGGCCTGTCACTGCGGGCAGATGAACCCTGCCAAGCATCTGGGCTGACCAGGCAAGGTGCGTGGCTGCTGGTGGGCTCCACCTGGCCGGCTGTAGTGAGGGAGCTCTGCAGGCAGGGGGATTAAGTTATGAAGTAAGAGACTCGCATGGGACCTAGCAGACAAGAGGACAAAAGAGGATTGGCTCAAGCAAGCCCTCATGTAAACAGGGGAAGGGTTCTTCTTGCTGGGGAACAGATCTTTGCAAGCAAACGTGTCTCTGCATCTTTAGTATCCCGTCACTCAGCAAAACAGCTCAGTGCCTTACACACCCCACATCCGTGACTTTTTTCATTTCTTTCACTGTCCTTCCACACTTTATTACCAGATTTTTTAGCGGATATTTTAGTTAAACAGTAGGAGCCTAACAGATTTTGTTTTTCCTATCACCCTGCAGCCATCAGTCCCCTTTGCCTATTTATTTCTTGGCTGTACTGGTTCAACTGGATTCAAGTGATGTTGAAAAATGTGCAGGTGGAGGCATAAGCAGGCAACCAGGAGCGAGGATGGAGGATCTGCTGGTTTTGTCTCTGCTGGTTGCTTGGCTGGCTGCGGTGCACACACTGGCATTAGTGCTCTTCAATGTGGTATAGGGAAGTGCACTTGCTTTGGGGTGAGCTTCTGCCTGAACTTTCTCAGGTGGTGCATGTCCATGAGGTCCTGCGGTGGATGTCCCGCAGGCAGTGTCACCGGCTTCCCCCACGGTAGGTGGCAAAGCTCCAGCTGAGTTTTACAGGGGTGAGAAGGGTCCTTAAGAGAAAAACACAGTGGTTTTGTTGTGTTCCTTCTTATCAGACACTGATGGTTTCAGTGAGAGCTATCAAAACCAGAGCATTCCTGGATGTTTCGAAAGCTCTATTTCCCACTTCAGATTTTCCCAGCAAGCATGGTTATTTTTCTTCATGCTATATTTAAAAAATGCAGTTGAGCAAAAAGTTCATATTTTCTTAAAACTCGATCATTCTTTATAAATTGCTAATGTTTAATTTTTTTGGCTGCTAGGCTTTTTTGGAAAGCTGCCATCTTCTTAATGTATCAGTGTGTATGTATGCACTCCCTACCACCAGTGAATGTAATTAATGTTTGAAAATTGTGGCTTTCAGTCTCGCAAGCGTAAAGAAATGTTTTAATTTGACAGTATGGCTGACAAAATACTAATTTGTTTTGGGACAGACCCTCACCTAGTTGCGTGGAGACAAGCGCAAATAGGAAGCAAAGCCTTTCCAGAGTTTCCAGCAGGAGTAAATATCAGATTGGAACCTGTATTTAGAAAACATCCACATCCATTATAATTATGGATTTGTAATATTAGCCATTTCCAGTTGTATAATTTGATAAAACACTCGTGGTACAATTAACTATTAGGAAAGAAAACTAAAATTAAGAACAGCCTTTGAGAAGCATTAGCTTCTTTTATTTAAGACAATTTGGTGTGCCTATGAAAAATAAATGTATATTCCTTTTATGGTACAATGGACTAAAGTAGAAAGGCTCTGTAAGTGCAAACAGAGAAAAATACAAATTTTATGAATAAGGTATGATGGACTACTTTCAGGAGTCAAGGTAATTGTAAAAGATCTATCTGGGCTAATGTGACTGCTTTATATTTTTGTCGTGCCTTTGTAACATTGGAGATCATTAGGAACTGTCTCCAGGGAAAGGGACCTGTGTCTAAAATCAGTTTGGGCCCATTATCTTTGGTAAGAGACTGTCTATACCCCAGGCATCCCGAATCCTCTATTTACTGGCGGAGGAAGCACATTATGTAATGGATATTAATACAGTGGGACCCCACATTTCTAGAGCTCATTAATCTGAATGACTCGGAGAGTTGAACGTCAGTCTGTTACTACCTCTGCTGTGCCTGCTGCTCCTGCTGCTCTGTGGGTTTTTGTGTTTCCTGCCCTCACTTTAGTTATTGTTTCTTCTGTTTTGTCTTGTCCTGAAATACCCATTCGCCATGAAAAATCTTTAGTATGCAGCCTAAAGGATGCGTACTGGCACAGGCAGGCGCCATGGGATGAACTTTGGCAACGGTGTCCCCAGGTTTTGCCGTTAATGAGGTTCCTCTGCTGTTGTATGCGTTGCACAGAGGAGAGGCTGAAGCCAATAAAGGCACACGCCTCCCTGATACGGCCAGCCAACCAGCTTGTTTAGGTGTTGAATTTGAGGTTACCAGCAGCCTAATTTGTTATGTGTTCATGGGGCCAAGCTTCTTCCTTTTCAGTAAGCTATCCTTAAACACATTATTTGTAAGCTGTTCCTCTAAACACAGAGGTAATGTTGAAATAATGTAGCACACAGATATACTCTAACGTAATCTAAAGTAAAATATGACTATGAGATGCTAGCAGAAATGTAAAATCAACATTTTTGAAGTATTATTTTGAAAATCCATATAGCATCTGAGGCTTTTTACCTCCCTCAAAAGACAGTTTAGATGTGCAAACAGACAAAAGCTAGAGGTGACTGTTAAAGATCTGACTTTTCGACTATCTGTTAGAAAATTTGTGGTTTTCAAACAGCTGAGAATGTCTTCTGCTTTTCTTTCGAGGCTGAAAACACTGTGAATTACCAAGTAAAATACTTATTAGTCCCCTGTTCACTAATCGAAATCTGTAAGAATTGGCACAGTGTTATAGAATCAACATTTAAAAACCATAAACTTTGAAAGACTTTTTAAAACAATCTAAATATATTTCTTCTTTATGTGCCTCTAAACAGTTTTTCATAACTGTGGAAATAGACCTTTAAATGTCATGATGTCTTTAAAAACCACAGGTTACATCATCTGGCACATTACGTGAAGGTGTAGATAACATTAAACATGTGAGCTTTATAATGACTATACAAATACGTACAAACGATACAACTTGAGATCACACAGAAATTATATGTATAAGCATTAGATAGATGTTATCTCTAGTCCCGAAATTACTCTAAATCTGGTTAAATAGTTATTCTCCAGAAGTACAATAAATAACTCCTGGGTTTATCTGTTACAGAGATCTCTTCTGAGGTCATCTGTACAGATGTCTGTGCTTTCTCTTGTAATTTGATGACTGCATCTCCATAGACAGAGTCCTGGGAAGTCTTCGGTGCCCTTCTGACAGGTGCTGAGGAATTGCAGGATTAGTGAAGCTTCAGTAAATTGAAATGTTGGCGATGCTGCTAAATTCACTCATCCCTTGAACAAAAAGAAATTATAAAGCTAAGAAGTATGCCCCTAGATAATTTTAATGCTGGAATATGCCTCCATATTTCTTTCTTTAATTCCTCATCCAAATGATGCTCATAGTACCAAAATGAAAATAAACAGATATAGATGTCCACGTGCTAGGCAGACAGGCATATTCTTAACCTTGTGTGATTTTTTTTAACATTTTAATTAAACTGGTAAAAGAGATATGTGAGTGTGTTTGGCTGAGTCACGGGGTGCAGTCCAGCAACTACCCGGGCTGTGGTTTGTCAGCACCCAAGCTGCTATATTAAATGCCACCCAGTTTTTGGATTACTGAGCTAGTCTGCTCTAGCAAATATGTTGTGAAAGAACAAGCAGCCAAAAAGGACATTTTGATTTCAGTAACAGCTTAGTGCTGGTGGCTCCTACCCTGTACATGCCTATCAGAAATGTGAAGTCCGATCTTTAAAATTCAGTGCTCTGAGCTGATTTCTTTTCTGCTCTAAGAAAGCAGGGCTCAGCAACTTCCATTTCTCTTTCTTAGCTTTCAGTTCAAGTCTAAATAAAACTCAAAACTGATCTCTCTGGACTTATTCCATGCTACTGACCTCATGTCCATCTGCTCACATACCCTTTCCCAGCATGGCCACCTCCCTGTGACAGTTTTCCTTCTTGGTATATTAGCTGGTGCACTGAAGAGAGGTCATTTTTCCTCTTGAGCTACCTGCCAAGTATGGGACACGGTCTACCCACCCCCTTTGACTACAGAACAAGATCTTTTCTTTAAACACCATCTTCATTTTCTTTTTGTTTGCAGCTATTTCTACTTTTCCCCCCTTTCTTTCTCTAGTGTGTCTGTGAGACTGTGCCTTCTGAATACTATATAAAATAAAGTGTGTTGTATTGTAATGTTGTAAAGAGAGCTGCTGCTTGAATGAGGTGCTTCCCAAGGAGTAACAATATTTGTTGAGCAGATGTTATTCCATTCTGAATAATGGAAACCATTTGGTGTCCTTCAAAATCATCATGAGGGCAGTAGACGGGAATAAAAAAGATTCAGCAGAGACGTAACAGCTGGAGAATTTCTTCCCCCCTCCCTCCGTACCATGAATAGTAGCTATTGCAGATGTTTCAAAATGGCCGAGGTGCTGTTCAGGAGAAAAGCTCCACAGCTTTCTGCACCATGTGAAGCCATGCAACTGGCTCCTGCACCCTGCTGAGCTATTCAGTGGAAAGCTCAGCTGGGTCATGGAGTTCCTGCCAAGGGGCCAGAGGGCAATTCCTGTAGAGAGCATCGAAATCAGGGCAGGAAACTCTATTCCCTGCGCTCCTCTGAGTCTAATGCAAAATGTCCCACAATGGGCAGTTTTGTTTTTATTAGACAGAAATTCTTCTCCGTGCCAGGAGATCATCAGTTAGGTAATTTAGCAGGTATGGTTACACTTCGTTTACCAAGCTTATTAAAGGCAAAAAAAAAAAAAGTTTTGTTCCCTGCCATGGATCAGAGGAAATGCAATTTGCATTATTTTTACTTTAAGAAGCTCTTAAAATACTTAAAAATGCAGAGCTGATTGGCAGCTTTCCGCCAGCCAGATACTTGCATGCTTTCCTGAACAGGTATTTGTGAAATCTGGAACCGTTTGACTGTTTTTCTAAGACATAGTCTGAGGCTCTGTGGTTGTGTCTAGCTCTATCTGATGGAGAGGGATCAGAAAGTGCTGTAAAATAAACTGAGGCTGGTAGCTGGAGTGATTTATATCAGGAGTCCTATAAGAATGGTTGGATCTGGTTACCCGCCGTGTCCATACACCAGCTGAATTTGCAAAGATTAACTTAATTGCTGTATTAAGTATTGTTTGTTGTACTGCTGTATTAAATTAATTGCTGTAATAAGCAATATATTTGCAAACCAACTTCATACCTACGGCCTTCTGTCCAGGAGTTTGACATACATGTATATAAAGAAGTCATAATACAAATTTGTGAAACCAGCTGTTGTACAGGGACCTTCTGGTCTCCTGCAACTCAGTTGTCTGAAGAATCTCCAGGCTGTAATGCAGTGCATCAATTTTAGCAATCTCTTTTATGTTATAGGGCAGTACTGAAATAACACACATTTGCACACCCCTAACCACAGGATCACAAAATACATCCTCAGTTAAGAAGTGGTAGAGCAGCTCTAATGTAAGAAATACCAATCTTTAGGAGATAGTGTCAGAAGAAATGGCTGCTTTATTAGCAAAAGTTTGATGATACTACAGCCACTCAAGTAGAATATTCATCTACTTTAGATCTATTCTTAATTAATTCTTCAATACTTGACAGGCTTTTTCATTTAAAATTCTGTTTTCCCCCTTTGAATATCCGTTCTTGTTTGTGCATTGGTACTTAATTTTCTTACAGCTCAGACTAACCTTTCTTTTCAAGCCTTTTTCTTTTTTGAATGAATACTTTATATCATCAGGCTCTCACACAAAAGTTCCAATGCGGTTTGAAAGTAAAATAAGAAACTGATGTTGCTTTACAGCAGAGAACGGCACTTCTGACACTGTGTGTTTCATTGCATCAGCCAGACTAGAGTCCAGGTCATTTTCATATTAGGAAAAAAACTTGAAGCCTGGACAAGTGCGATTATTTTACAAAGTCAGTCTTAAGATAGTCTTTGAGAATTCCATTTCCAAGTGATGGTGAAAGAACCAGTTTAGGTAAGGTCAGCAATGGACCTAGCCCAGCCTTTTTTGGTGGCTGAAGAAATTAAAGATATTTTTGCTTCATTTTCCTAAGGGAGAGATGAGATACTGTTGGACGCCCTGGAAAGCCCGACCGACTGGAGCAGTTATGTGATGTCTTTGGTAGTACACATTCGGTATTAATCAGCTGACCAATGTGTATGTAGCTCCAGGATAGTCCATGCACAGTACTGTATGTGTCCTGTCTGGCCAGGATGAGTGGGGGTGCTGGATTATTCTGCTGCGCAAGGACCGGGGGCCACAAACCCAGCCTTTGGTATTTCCACAGCTTGTGGAACAACTTGTTCTGACTGAAAAAAAAATTTTGAACAAAGGACGGACCTCCTATCAAATATAATGGAAAACCTAGGCTGGATGTGTTTCCAAAACACCGTTTCTTTTCTGTCTTATGTCTCTGTTCACATGTATATAGATGTCTTCCTTGTGTTCCCAGGGCAATCTGTCCTTCGCTGTAAATTCAGAGATCCCCACCTAAAGTGGTGGGCAGCTGGGGGTGGGGGACATTCACACTGCTGAGCCTCACCCCCCTAATTTAGTGGCTAACTTAGGAAGAGAGTCTCCTTGGCTCCCAGAGATCATTATCAACAGAGATGGGCATCTCTGCAGGGTGAATTGGAGCAGCTAATTCAGCTCCTGATCCAAATTCATCCCTGGAGGGACCTCTCTCTTCTTACAACTCTCTAGGGAAGGTGGGGAGACCAGTGCCATACCAAGGCACCAAAGTGTGGTCTTTAGGGACACTTTAGATGAACACTCCTGCACCATAATAACACCCTGATGTTACATTGCAGCCCAGCACATGGCTCCCTACACTTTTAATAGAGCTACACATGCACAGAGTGGGTGAAGTTGCCTTTTTAGAGGGGCAATGATAAGCAATGCCTATCTGTAGGTGTATACGAGCTGTGTTACCAGGGCTTTTGAGAAGACCCCATTCTCAGTCACGTCCCAACTTCAGCCCTAAACCAGCAAAACTTCAGTAACATGGACCCAGGTTAAGCTCCCCGTGTTTGTTCAGAATGAACGCAGTTGACTCAGAATCCTAAAAGGTGACTGTTTGATTTTTTGATTTGTTCTTCCAAAGACAGGGAGATTTCCCTAATAATTCTTACCCAGTCTCCCAGCTTGTTGTTTATGGCTTTTGCTGTCATTTTCATTAACAGCAAATTGTTCAATATGATGCTAAACTGAGCTATATTAGATCAGCTAGAAATCTTTGTAGGCTCTCAAAGCATGGGCATTACATATTCAAAACAGGACCTAATGTTTCAGAGATTCATATTCTACTATAATTATATGGTTCAATGCAAGTGATTATATCTCTTCTTCAGTATCGGACTGAAAAGTTTTGGTTTGCTGGCTTCCTCATAATTTACTGCCGAGGCATAATAGGCCAGTCTTGCGGAAAAAAAGATGATAAATGACGCTGGCAAGGATTCATAGATTTATTAAATTTCTATCAAACGGTGCAACAAAAAAAATCTGCTTAAGTTAGAAATGGGCTCAAATTTTTTAATCAAAATTCATGAGTCCTGATGCTTGGTTCAGTAGGTCCAAGGAAGGCTTGAATTGAGGACTGATTAAAGAAAATAAAAGGCTTATTTGAAGTAATTTTTCAATGACGGCTTTTAATTGGATGTTAAATCAAATTCTTATCTGCTTTTCTGCAGATAGCACATTATATAAAATACAGTTAGTGGCACTACCACTGTAACTGATACACTGAATAACAATTGACTTCTTACTTTACACCAAGAGGATAGAAGGACTGCAGTTGTCAACCTGTCAGAAATTAAGTATGTAAATTAATGCTTAAGTATATGAATATGAATATGATTTACAAGAGGCTCTGAGTGCTGTTGGTAAAAATACTGATTTCTTCCCCCTCCAAGGTTAACAATTACTCGCTGACCTTTACAAATTTGGGCTATATTTTTTCCTTTTTTTTTTTAAATTGGTATGGTGTTCCAGAGGTCTCAATAATGCTGAAATAATCTGAAGTAATCTGTCATGTACAAAGAGAAGTATCTTACTAATACCTATTATATTTCATGTGTATAAGGCAGTACATTGCTAAAGATAATAGACTTATTATTTAGTTCGATGGTTACAGTATCTGTGAAATTTGTTGCTTGCTTTCTTTGTAGGCTGATTTGTAGGGTAGCACTATTTATGATGGGGATGTATTCTTAATAGGCTCTCCAGTAATTTTGTAATGTTTTACTGCTGAGAATAACATCTGATTTCTTGGGCTTAGGAAAAAAACCCTCTATCTCACCTAGACTAATCAGGACCTACAAAGAAAAGTAAAATATGCTGTAGAATTTATGCAGTCCAGAGTGTGGGGGAAAGGAAAACCAGCTTCAATGTTACACTTACTTTTTCTTCAGTAGGAGAAATGCATATGTGTGGTTTTCTCTGCTGGAGTTTGCATCGCGCACAGTATAATCACTGTTCTGAACATTATGATTATTTGTACCACTGGAATTTGCATCTAGTTCTTATGTATTCCCCTGCCTATTCCTCCACAGAAGTGTGGAGGAAATAAAACTCCATATTAGGAGATCCTCCATGAGATTTGATTTTAAGCTCAGAGAAACTATCCTCCAAAACCAGATCAGAAGCTTCTCTGAACAATCAAACTTTACAGTGTATAACAGCATTTTTCCACAAAGAGGCAGTATGGAACACAAGGCAGTGTGTCTGAATTGCAGAATTCCCAGGCCCAGGGTGGAAAACTAGACTCTCTTCATGGTTTCCTTGTGGCTTCTCATTTCCCCCCCATCTCAGATACCCAGCACATTGGGATCCCCAACTTCTGTGACTGGGACAAGAGCACTAAGAAAGAAGGGACAGCACACTGTAAAATTATTGCATGCTAAAATGAGGTTAAGCAAATGCAGCTTCTCCCAGTGCCTTGTAAAACGGACCCCCTGAGCAGAGACAAACTATCTTCAAAACATTCTGAAATTTGGTTCGGATAATCATCAAGAAATTCAGCTTTTTCAAAGCTTTGAAGTCCCTTATTAGTCATGCTCCATCACACGGAGCTTCAATGGATTGTGGGCTTCTATAGGTACTTCACACATTGCAGTGTGTAACAGATCTTCCCACCTGGGCTGGCAATAATCGGAGAGTGCCAGTGTGCTCCGGGCAGCTGCGGGGCTGTTCTGCCAGTGTCGGTTGTGAAAGGAGAATCAGGCTCATTTCCATCAGAGGTGACCACACGTGGCTGTCATCTGCTCTCTGTCAGCACCACCCTCTCTCGTGTCAGCCCGCAGGTAGAGGAGCAGGTAGAACGGTCCTCTCCAAGTGCTGACACTGCTCACGGTTTTGGAAGTCCCTGATTTAGTTACTTGCTCAACCACCTGGTTAACTCTTAGAGCCGTGCTGAATCAGGGCATCACTGCTTCCCAAAGAGAGAGGTTTGTCATGAAAGTAATTTGCATTTGATTTTAAATGTTCTTCTTACGTGTCTTCCTGTATCATAAAAATCCCCTGTTTAATGCTTGTGTTCACTAATTGGGAAGTGTAAACTTTATTTTTGAGGCAAATTCTTCTCATTTCACTATTTCCATGGTTTCTGCATCATAACGTATGATATGGATGCCCTATTACATTTTCTATAGATGACATTTGGGCTTTCTGTAGCACTTCTGGCAGGTTTCCCATGTTCCACTTTAAATTCTGGGCTGTTTCTCAACTGGTGCAAATTAAGCTGTGCTGGCTTAAACTGCACAGGACTGACACCTTAACGGGAGCAGGCCTGAGTTTGCATAATCGGAAGGGGGACCTCGGTCATTGTCCCTGTAAAATAACATAAATATATGGATATGTAAGTCAAGTTATTTGTGGGAGGTAAGTGAGTATCAGAGAAGAATCTTTCAAGGTACAAAGGTGGATGTAATTTTTCACTTAATTTTTATGGTAGCAAAATTCATCTTCTTGCTAAATCTGTATTATTTGGTAAATACCCCCGTAAACACTGGCAACAGTTCATGGGGAATTTTTCTTCTAACAGCCTGGAAGACAAATAGTATGTTGCTCAACCAGATATGGTTCTAATTATAGCGTTTGCATTATACTGTTTTAATTGTCCTCTTAAATGCAGGTTTTGACATCCTGCCAAGAACTTCTCAATGATTTCTTCATTGAATAGAGGACTTTTAGTCATCCACTATACTTCTTAAGGCCATAATTTTCAACAGCATTAAAATCCACTTTTTCTTCCTTGCCTTGTGCTGCAGTTAATATCATTCATCTCAAGAACAATTGTCCTGTCACCCATTTACCTGGGAAGCACAGTCTCCTTTTTTTTATTAATCCACAAAAGGTAGAGATGGAGTAGTTCAGGGAATGAGTAACTCTGCCATCCTGCTTGGCTTACATCAGGGAGGTGGTGTTGATGGAGCTTTTTGCTCCTGGGATAATAAGGATTTAATAAGTAGGAAATTGACAAAATTCATTCGTTTCCACAGTTTTCATACTATGCATTTTTAATTATATTTTTTGTATGCGGAAGTCATGGAAGATACTCTTTACTTCTTGCTTTATAAAAAAAAGCTGCCTTAGGGTGACACTATTTTAAATTCTCGAGGAGAAACTATGAGTAGAAACTATTTCAGTAGTCGTTTTAGCTCTGTGGCTGCTTTGTAGTTCATGTTTTTTGCACAGAAAATTACACACTATGGGGTAAATTTTAAGTGTGGTTATGAATTGCCAGAGGAGGCTGCTGCTGCAAATAATAAGAATGAATTTAAGAGGCAACTCAGTAGTTCAGAGCAGGGGGCAATCCTGTAGAATTAGGAAGAGGCATTTAAGGTCATTCAGAAGCAATCAACCTTCGTCAGTCCCAGATACTTTTGTTGTGGGGTTTTTTTCCCCTCAAAATATATTTAGGAAGTAGGGGCAACATGTCAATGTTATTCCCATTACATTTGTATCAGTCCAGAGGTACTCTCTTGAACAGAAGTGCCTGCTACTGAATTATGGGTTTATGGAGGGCTCTGTAGAAGACTGGATTTTATCTTGTCATACAAATTGACTTACACGTTTGCTAAAGTTTCAATTATTATTTATCTATTCCTGTCCTCAAAACCAAACATTTGCGAAATGAAAAAAATGCATGTTAGACCCCTCTCCAATCAAACACTTGACATAAATGCTTAACTTGGAGTATTTAAGCTGTTGAATTGAACTCAAGTGAACTATATTTTTGTTAAAAGTCTTCAAGTACTTGCCAAATCAAGGTCCTAACGTAGAAACCACATCTATTTGGAAGAGCACTCAAGCCTGTGTTTAAATGCTTTCCTGAATCAAGACCTCATTTCCAAAGTATGTATTTTCTAACAGATAAACCCCAACGAATTCTAATGGCCATCCTGATTAGGCAAGAGCTCAGGCAATCAGGTCTGCAGAAGAAGGTAGGAAGTATCCTGAAGTTGCTCCCACTGCTCATTTTTTAATGATGTTTAGAATGATTCAGAGATATTTCAATTTAAAAATGTACATTATAAATTTATGGTAGACATTTTTACTAATGTGTTTCTTTTAATCACCAGTTCAATCATTTTATTGCATGCTCTCCAGGAAAGCACATGCAGCCAATATTCATCTGCAGATGGATGTAGTCCAACCCATTTCAATAAAAGTCATTCATTTATTAGGAATATTTGGACTTGTAGATAAAACCTTACAATACATATCCTTTCTGTCTCCCCAGTCTGCAGAATGTTTTTCTGGTAGCAGTAAGCATCTGACTGTTTTTAAAAGATTAACTAAAAAAAAAAAAAGGTAAATTTACCTATTACTCCCAAACTATTGCTGGAGTTCCTCTTACTGTCTGTTGTTGTTTGATAATTGAAGTACTGCTGCAATGATGTTATAAAGTGTTTGTCTGCATACACACATCTCCAGCTGGATTATTTCAGCAATGAACAATTAATTGGAGTTTGATCACTGAAATTCATTAATTGTAGCCTAATTTGCCACTAGTGAAAGCTGGCAGAGATCTGTGAGATCAGCATAGTTCTGGCAGTTTATACCAACAGTGAATTTGACCCATTATCTTCTGTTGTTAAAGCTTTATTTCTTTTGAAGTAATTGTATCCTTTGTCCGTAGTTAATTATGATATTAAATTGCAGAGGAATGTTTCCATTTTCTCCAACTGCCTAATCTGAGCCTTTGGTCTGACACATCAGATTAGTTGAGATTTAAACCAATGACCTCCTGGCTCTGGATAATGTCATGTTGGTTCCTATACAAAATAACAGGGCTGTCCCTGTTCAGGTTACACTAAATCACAAGCTGATGAGAGGTGACGGGTTCTGCAGCAACTCTGAATCACATGTTGTTTGATTTCTGCCTTTCTGGGCCAAATTCCTCCAGATAAAAGGTACAGAAGGTCACCCCCTGTCCAGAAACGCTGTGCTGAGATCACAGCAATATTCCAGCAGTGTATTTTTGTTTTGGCAAGTAAAACAGCGATGTTCTTATAAATGAAAAAAACCTGAAAAACTGTTTATAACAGCACCAGCCCAAACAATGCTTTTGTGTGCATCCCATCCCTCATTCATAAATAATGGAATGAAGTGATGAGATGTTGTGTAAAAACACTTTTAGGCTTAGTTTTTCTCAACGCCATAGAATAGTCAGAAGATGCTGTAAATACATTTTGAAGACTGTGGCCAGTCAGAATTACGTACATGCCAGCCTTGACATGCTCACAAGTCAGCATCTAAGACAGCAGTTGGCACAGATCAAGTTGGAAGTGTAAATGAGAAGTGGTGGATGCCCCATCATTGGAAGTGTCAAGGCCAGGTTGGATGGGGCTTTGAGCAACCTGGTCTAGTGGAAGGTGTCCCTGCCCATGGCGGGGGGGTGGGGGTGGTTGGAACTAGATGGTCTTTAAGGTCCCTTCCAACCCAAACCATTCTATGATTCTATGATGTCAGTGAGTGGTAAGTCTAAATCTTGATCTCTCAAATCATTACATTGTTTGAGTGGTTGTCCCCTGATGTGGACAGAAATGTCAGGAGAAAACTGTTCAAAGCTATGTTGCACCACTGAGCTATTGGATAATAGTTAGCCTTGTTGAGTCTTGACTGTGACTATAAAGTTGCAATAAGCATTTTTTAATTTTATTTTTAGTATTCAAATAAAAATGATTTCTTTTTAGCTTTCTAATGAGTCCTAGAGATTTTATATTTTGAAAATTAGGTGCAATCATTTGTTCTTTGTGAGTCTTAGATAGCAGATAGGTGTGTATGGCTGTTCCTGTGGAGAGAGGGGAGGGAAATGAGGTCTGGGAGGAGGTAGCAGCTGAGAGGATGAGCTAGAAACAGATTCTGGATGGAAAGCCAGACTTCTGCAACTGCAGAAGAGGAACTGCCACAACGTCTGCGTGCTTCAGTGAAGCCTTCAAAGTTTCAAGTCTTCTTAGTCAAACTTCTTTAAAAAAGGAGGGGTTCGTGTATGTGGTTGTGTTCATATGTATCAAGGCTTTTGATTTTGTCAGGCAATTTCAACCAAATGTCAGTGAAGCTGTTGAATACTGTTAAAGTTGCTGTAAGATTTGTGGAAGCAGTGGGATAAAAGACTGTTTACCAGCCCTACTAGCAGTAGGGCTGGAATATGAACTCAGTTAATGTTAGACATATGAGAAACACCTCTGAGCTGTGCCTGGAGAGCTGACTCCACAGCCAGCTAGCCCTCACTTGTCACGGTTTTGGTGGAAAAACATGTTGCTTCAGGATGCGAATGCAAGCAAGATTAGACACAGTGGTCCTGGCAATATTTGAATCATGCCTCTGCCAAAGTGTATTCTCTTACTACCTCCAGAAGAGCTTTGTCAAAAGACATCGCCAGCGGGTCACGTCCCATTTTGGTCAAAGTCAGGACTAGCCTATGGTCTTGAAGTTCTCCCTGCAGTGCAGGCCCTGCAAAACTCATAATATAAATAGTTTTAGATGCCTGTAAGTGTGAGACTCCACTCAAAGTCTGGACAAATACAGCAGAATTATCCACCTACTATTTCTATCTTACCTTCTTCCCAGGATGCCCACACAGCGTTGATGTGCTCGATGACAGAAATCTCTCTAGACTATCCCCCAAACCTTGGCTTCCACACAGGAAAATATCAGGGAGATATGTTCCATGTTAGTCAGAGATAAAATTATCTTTCTCGCCATGTTAAGTCTCCTATTCCGCCTACGGGGCATCATTCAGTATTTTCAGTGTGCTCAGGTTCAAAGCCCATAAAGGTCATGTTTCCTTAGGAGTAAAGGGAGCAATTAGGGCAACAAGTTTTATTTCATTTGATAAAAGTTCACATACTTTAATATTCAAGTAATAACTACAGTGATCCGTAAATTAGGCAGCTAAAATATTCATTCATTTGGCACAGTCCTAGCATACGCTGTCATAACAGTGCCTGACAGGACTAGCTGAAATCCTGTAGTTACCTTTTTAAATACCACAGAATTTCTTCATTGTTGTAATAAAATACAGATGTGGCTCTGAACGAAACTTGCATGGTGAGCAGAAATAGAATATATAATTAGAACAAAGAGGGCTTAAATCAAATTAATCTTTATCTGACAGGAACATTTACATTTACATCACTGAGTGCAAAGTCATAGCCAAAATTGAAATTAGAAACAGATAATTATGATAAGAGAGGACACTTATGCTGACTTTTCTCATGCGTAATTGGAAAGCACACAAAATGCACTGCTTGTTATAATTAGAATTAGTGTTAAAAATACGCCACTTTTGATGAATGCTGGTTTGTTGCAATAAAAAGTTGCCTAAATACTTGTCTGGTAGAAGCACAAGTTGGTTCTGATTAGAAGATCATAAAGAGGGCAGATGGTTTAATAGCTTTTCAAAAACAATAATAATGGAATTGGACTCGGTAACATTTTGTCTACTGTGTTGTAGATCTTTGAAAGCGTAGATTTTTGATGCAGGGCCTAAGTCCACGCATCTAATTACTGTCATTTAAAAATAG
>VYZW01058890.1:17010-35553 GCA_013401315.1 Balaeniceps rex | reverse complement strand
CTTAAAGACAGAAGTGGATCCATGTTGAAGAGTGAATATGCCTGTGATTAAATGTTAGGATTTATTGATTGAAAATGATTCATAGGTTGCTTTGTTTTTCAGGATGATTTATGAGTGAGATTTATTTAAGCATAGGGTTTTTTTGATTTGTCTGGGATTTTTGAGAGGTTTTGTTTTAGGACTATAATTTGGAATATTGTTATACAAAATAAACCATAAAATAAAACAAAGTGAACTTTTATTGGGCTAAACTATTAAAATAGCTTCCTGTCTTGGGGACACTCCTAGTATATCCTCATTTTCGGTTTGACACAAAGCTGATTTAAATCAATGGGAGTCTTTATTAACTTCAGTGGCCTAGGATTCAGTTTCTCTGGCTGATAANTTTCAAAGAAGGTCCCATGTTTTTGGACTATGATAAAAAAACTTTCAGGATGTACAAGGCTTGATCAGAACTCCCATCCAATTGAACTGGAGCAAAATATTCTGTATCTTTTTTGTCACTGCCTGTTTTTCTTCACTTACTCTTAAGCATTCCTGTGTTAGGTATCTAAGAAATACCATTTGTAGATAAGTAGTTTTTCCAATGCTTCTTTCCTCACCTCGATTACTAGCTTGTGATCTTGACAGAGTAAGAAGAAAATGACCTGAAATAAAACTTCTGAATCTCTGTAGTTTCTTTTGCTTTTTCTGTTTTTTTCATTCTTCTCTTTCTCTTTTTTTTTTTTTTATATTTTTAATTTCATTCTGAATAATGGGGGAAATTCTGGGTTGCAGGAAATACAAAAAAACCACACAGCGACCGTAACATTGTAGAGCAAGCATGACTGTAAGTGCCCTTCTTTGAAACATTTGTGAAGGATATAATTCAGAAGCCAGGAGAGGGGACCTGTGAGAGAAGACTGAATTCAGACACAGTATGCTGTGGAACTAAACAAAAGAGTGTTGCCTTTCATTGTTTAATATTCCTAGCAGTAAGGTGGTACCACTTAGGAGTTGAAAAGTAACACATGGTGGGGCATATAATTAAGTGAAGCCTGAAGAATAATTATGCAAGTACAGCTCAGCATAATGAGGAACCAGGGTTGTTTTTTTTTAATATCATATTTTGACATTAAGTACAAAATTGAAATGTGACGCTAATGCGTCTGTTGGAAATAGAAGGAACCTGCAGATACAGGCATTTCAAAGAAAAAGACTATTTTTACCTTCTGTGGAATAGTACCATTCTATATTTTATTTAAGTAAAATAAAGTTTTATTTATTAAGGGCTTGATATAATTTCAGAAGAATGTGAGAATTTCCATTGATCTAAATGGAAACTGGCTCCATCCCTCTGTTGAAATATTTATATTTTTCTCTGTACTCATACAAATAAAATGTCACAATTACTCTGAAAACTGTAATGGATACCAGTTAAAGGCAAGTTTCTGGGCTGTTCAGAAGAAGATATTGTAAACTGAGGATTTCAGCATGAGTCTGTTCATGAGGGATAGCTCTAGCGTTGCCACAACAGCAGCTTTCTGCTGCCGCTGCAGATTACAAAAGAGTTTAATTCATAGAGCATTTGGAAGAGTGAAAAAATGTCCGTCCAAGATAATTGTCTAATTCTGGGACCTAGCTTGAGTGGCAGTGGGTTTTTCTATCACTACGGGATGTGTATTTTAAAAGGAGAACCAGAAGGTGTTTGAACTTCATCCTTGTTGCTGCCATTAAACTCTAGGTACAGGGGTTATGAAAGTAACATCTCTAAGCCATGCTTTGCTGGTGCTAGTTAGATCTTTAACACTGCTCCGAAATAGGGGAGTGCTTATGCTAAAGATATCTAGTGCTATTATTAGGTTCCCTAGACTATCCCAGGTGTTGGCATGGGGTTGGCAGATGCACAACAGAACTTAGAGTGATCCTACACTTGTTTGAGAGTGCAGCTAAAGATGAGTCAGGATATCCTAACGTGTCATTTAGGCACTGGGTGCCTGTGCTTAGGCAACCAATGCCCTTATAAGGTTTCCGTATTTTCCTTCATTCTTCCACGAAATATGAGTCCAAGAGAAAGACATTAACATTCATCTACACTCATATAATCACTTAATGGGATGAAAAGTCATAAGATGAAATATGGATATAGAAATCTATGAAAAAATCAAAAGAAATCGTGATGGAAAATAATGTTTTCTGAGAACATTGTTGATTGTCTCCTTAAAACTATGATACTAAGCTTTAGCAGCAGAAGAAAGTTTTGGGAATACAATTCTTCTGATACTGAGATCAAGGGATTCTGCTTTCTGTCTCTCTTAGATTAAAAAAAATATATATTTATTTTCTTCAGGAAGATTTTGGTAAGGTTTTGGTAGAAATATTTGTCTCTCTAAACTGTAGAAGCTTCACCTCTTGGTGCCAGGAGACATGTCAAGTCATTGGTGTTTCAACCCGAATTCAAGTGATGTCTTGCACTCCTAATAGTCTGATTCTATAATTTCAGATCAGTATTCTCTAAATAGTTAGAGAAACAATTTTGAGTCTGGGGAAAAGCTAGGACTTTGAGTTCACATCTCTGTACAGGCTCCTTCAGCATTTGGCAACTCCCATCTCTGGAAGGCTTTTGTATGTAATTGTTTTCACTGATATCCACTAGAGGTAAATACGGTTAATGGTGGCTGTTTGTATTATCACAAAGTAATGTTAAGAAAACCTGACTTATCGGTACAGTACCTAAAGGAGAAATAAATAAAATAAAATGTCTTTTGCATCTAGATATAGGACACGCTCATTTGATTGAAGATAATTTAAAATATTATTTAAAAGTTCATTTAAAATTTTGCTTGGAAGACGAACACAGGAATAAGGTGACCAGAGCACAAAATCACTTAGATCTCTACAAGTAAAAATGTATGTCACTTATTGTAGAAAAGAAGTTGGCTGACCCTGCTGTTCATGTCTGACAACCTGACCCATAAACATTAGGAAGAAGCTACCTGTCAAGAATGCTCAATTTACATTGCTTGCCACATCTTTACAGCTGGAACAGAAGATGCCTGAAAGCTTTTTTTTTTTTTCTTTTTTTCTTTTTTTTCCCCTTAATAGCAAGGGAAAAGTCTGCCTTCTCTTGAATCTGAAGTAGGATGGTGAGTCATTCTAGTTCTTTATACTGTAAAGTTGGAGGTATTGTGGAGGACACTGTTTTGTACTATAAAACCAAAGGGAGCATTTCAGGTGTAATTCTCTCCAGTGCTTGTGTAAGTACTGCGATGAGAGTTACTGCATAATGCACAGCGCTGCTACACAAGTTGACCCCTGGGGAGCATTTAGTAAATTGTAATAGTCTGGGAAAGCACAAAGTAAAGAAAGATGGACTTTGCTTCTGAACACACTAGTCTGATTCCTGCAGGTACCTTGAAGAGCAATAAGGAAGTTAAAAGTCTCCCAACAGCAGCAACATTTCTCACACTCGGTGCACTTCTTGCACTTAGTGCGAGAAGATGGCTCCATCCTTGGCCTTGAAAAGTGCAAAGTGATGCTTGCAGAGTAATGTCTTCCCCCAGCGGCCCACAGGAGGGGCGCGGGGGAAGAGAGCAGGGTGACTTTCACACCGTGCCTACTCGGGCTTTTCTGAAATCGTACAGATTTCTCTGTCTGTCACTGTCCCAGAGCATGAGCTGGCTCCACCCATTAGTTGTGTGGCTTTCTCTATTCCAAAAAGAGTAGATCTAGACTCAATTAATTAAAGAGAGCTGCCAACAAATAAAATAAAGGGCCAGCCTCCCCCCCGGTGTGATACTTTTGTACATTGATCTGAAAAGTCCATGAAGTATTGGGAAACACCAATTGACTGTATGAAATTCTTCCCCTCAGTGAGCTATCTAGGTGTCATAATGCAGTTTTATAAACTTTTGACTAAAAGCTACAGCTCAGCCTGCTGGTTAAATCCCATCAGGCATGCATTTAGAGGAGCTCAGCTCTGATCTTTGTTCTGGCATTGACTTTCTCTGCTTCATTGGGAATGCTGCATATAATTAGAAGTCCTTTATCCAAGTTTAAGCTAAGGATGATAACTCTTTCTAAAGAGCTCTGGAATTCACAGATGAAAGCTGATGTATTGGTCCTAAGTCAAACTTGTCAGTGGCCGCTTGCTAAAACTACCCACTTGCTGTTGCACAGTGTCATTACTTCATGTGCCCAGTTCCTCTGAGGGTCCTTAGGCTAGGGTCTAACTGAGCTTTCTTGGCGTGGTACGGCCCTTCCTGGAAGTGCCATATATCAGAGAAACAATACGAAAAGACTGCAAGTAAAATCCTCAGCCCTGTTAGCTTCAGTGAGTTGCTCCAGTTTGTACCTTGTACAGTCTTAGTATTAAAAATGCACAGAGATAGGCAATTATTGGCAGGATTTTAAAAATATTTTTATCAGGGCTTTTTCTCTTTCATACTTTGGAAGGATAATGAACAGGAAAATGGATTCCCCAAAAAAGCAAAGCTAACCTTTTCAGCTATTAAGTATGCGTTGGTTTGGGTTCTCTTTGAATCTGGGGTGCAGGTGTTACTTTTTCTCCAGCTGCTTTTCCATAGTTAGTTATAAAAATCTGTCAAGGCTTTTCACAAAGCAAATTCTTTGAAAATGTGGCTTTTTTACTTATTTTTATTTATTTATTCTTAGAGCAACAGCCATGTAAGACCTCTTTAAAGGTAAACAGCAGGAGCAAGCCCAGGCAGCAAATGTAGTACACCAAGTCTTTTCTTATAATTTCTTTCCCTCCTTCCCCCCCTCCTCCCCTCTCCTCTGCAAAGACAGGACTGAAAAAAGGAAGAAAAGGCTTACACAGCAACATTTTCATGCCTGCCTTTAGTTAGTCACACTTTCCTAGCTTGAGGTGGTATGCATTATTGAAGAGTGTCCAGCGCTCTCAAGTAAATATGTGCCACTCAAATAAATAACTACCTACTATACTCTTCTGTACTCCTGGGCAGTGTTTATAACAACCCTCATGCAGCCCAGTTTTCATTTTTCATCCTCACTTTCATTTTTCAGGAAACAAATTTTTTAGCAAATATCTCAGATATACACGGGTCGATCAGAACAAAATAACAAATCATATTAATTGTTGAACCAACACAGTAGCATTGTGACAGACCAATATTTAAATGTGGTTGCCTGCTTTCAGCCATCTAAGTCCATGTTCAGGCTAAGGATCTGTACAGCAGCTGGTATTGTGAGATTTTGGGTGTCTAACCTGAGGTGTCCAGCTTAAAATATTGGGTTCATGTGGCATAAAAGTATAGTTAGCTATTATCTATGAGTTAATTAACCAGTAAAAATTAATTTAGGAAGATCTTCCTTTTATCGCAACCTGACACAAGGAATCTGCAACAATATTTAGTAAATTACAACTTGAGCAATTCCCCATTAACTGCCTAATTTCTCTCATACATTCTGCTTCCCTAAGTTGTCCCACTAAACAGTTTACTGCTTACAAGTTAGGATAATTATAATGGGCTAAACAATGTCTGAGATTTAAAAAGAAAGCTTTTGGGGGTGATGTATAGTTGTTCCTCCTTTTTATGACTACCTGATAAAGGTCAGTTATTTATAATTTCCTTGAATTTGGTTCATTTAACTGATATCTACCTGTATGGTTTTGGTGTATTGCTACTAGTCTGATCTACTGGCAACATTTAATTGTTCCAAGGTTATACAGTAGAACGTTTCTAAGCGTATGAACTAGATATGCCTAAGCCATGTGGAGTTTGATATTTTAGCAACCTCCATGGACTTCAGCAAGGAATTTAAGGTGAAATGTTGAGCATATGGTGAAAAGGCATTTGGTGTATCTCCAGAGAAGATTTAAAAAGAAAAAAGTTAAAGAATTTTTAACATTTTCCAGTTTTCATTCAGAGATAAATTCACTCTTTCTTTAATATTAAAATGACTGCATCATTTTTATGTGTACATGCGTATATTTATACATGGGGAGAAAGTAGACAGGGTTATTTCTACTGGGCATTCAGGTGTATTGAGCAATATCAGTGAAGCTTTCTCTATACCATCTGCTTCCAAGTATATAATGTCCCTTGACTATATGTGAATACCTTGTGTTCACATTAGTTAGGAACTGTAAAAGTCATTATTCAAGCGTTATTCCTGTATATGGTGTATGTTAGAGAAACTGCTACCTGTAATGGGAGATGGACATGAGTTGGGGTGCCAGAAGGGTCTAAGCATTCAAAGAGCTTGCCTGACATGTTCACTATTTTGGGTTACACACAGCAATCAATATCTTGATTTGTACATTTGGGTTAAAGCACTCATCCTTTAATGTGCAGGATTCAGGATAATTTATCTTCTGAACCCAAAGGTTTCAAATGCACAGCTCCACACTGCGAAGATACTGTCCTAAACAGGACTGTAGGCTATTTTGGATAAATAGGATAAATATATTTGTTGCAGTCCTCAATTTTGAAACATTTTGTTGTAAGATATTGTGCAGGGAAAAAATAAAAGGTTCAGAAATGAATTAGACAGCTTTATTTCATGAATGCCTATTGGTGACTGTTAAACGCACTAGCTTAGATGCAACTTCTGGCTTAAAAAATAAGAAAAAATAAAAAAGAGGTGTGAGTGGGGAAAACCTTAAGCTTGTTGTTGCTGCAAGGCAGAAAGTGATATCAGTCTATATTTCATCTGTTTCTTACACTTTCTTTAAGCAACCTCTACTAACCATTGTCAGACATGATACTGAATGACCTTTGGTCTGTTCCAGCATAGCCCCCATTATATTCTTAATGACACATCTCTGCACTCTTTTATACCACAGGACTCAACTTCAGTCTTGGAGAAGGTGGACTGGGCTGTGGGAAGGCAGTGCATTGGAGCATGAGGAGGCTGCTTCCTTAGGGCCCCCCGCCTCCCTCTTACAGAAGCTGGAACTTGTACCATGCATGAGTCAAGGCTACAAAGGTTACCTCATGGTGAAGTCATTGAAAAGCTGGTTTCTATTTCTGTTCCTGACACTGCTGCAGAATTTTTGCCTGATGCTAGGCAAGCTGCTTAAAACACATTTTTCAGAGTGCTGACTAATGACCTTTCCCATTTCTCTAAGACCTGCCTTTGATACTTGGTGGCAGGAGTTCCCCAAATGGAAAGGCAGCCAGTGCTGATGGACTGGTGTGGAGGCTGCAGTCTCTGGGAGCTGTGATTCGAGCAGGGTGGAGCAGGCAGAGCGCTGAGTCTGAGTCATCCCAGAGAGCAGGCTCCCCAAATCACTGGTTCTTAATCTTGGGGCTTTAGCTACCCAGTGTAAAATAAGGATAATATTACAGTCATACTTTATAGGCAGTTGTAAAAGTAAAGGCATTTCTGTTCATGAAAAATAGTCATGGGCACCACAGAGAAGTCTAAACAAATGGCTTCAAAGGAGAGTTTGAATAATGTAGTGCAAACAAGACCTAAGGCCACATTTTACAAAAAAGAAGATAAAAAAATTTTTGAACACCTCATTATTTTCCCGAATGTAATCCATGCTTGTACTGAGCAAGACAGGGGTCATGTGTAAGTATCTGACCAAGTAATAAAAACCCAACACTGAATTAACACTGCAGAGGTGACTTTTTCTGCATGTCTGTCATTTGCTTTTATTTTCCGGCACTGAGGGTGTTTTTTAAGATGGCATATGTGTGCAATATATATACAAGCTAATATGAAAATGAGGTTAGCTGTGCTCATGAAACTCTCAATAACTTAAGAAAAATTCAGTGAGCTTATTTATTTCTTTTTTCCTTGCTGATTCTATCCAAAGACAAGGTAATTTGTAATTTGAGGGCCAAGCTGCTAAGAGCTGATTTTAGGAAAAACAAATGATATGGTGTCTGCCAGAGGCGGTAAGACCCCAGAGTCACCTGGTGTCACCAGCCATCTGTCAAAGATTTTTGAGGGGGGCACTCCATTAGTTTCAGCACCACCATCAAAGTCAGGGGAATGTTCTCCTGATATTTTCTGTAGATTGCCTGATGTTTTCTAGATAAGCACTTCTGTAGCCTCAGAATATGTTTCTAAAGAGAAATTAGGATACCCGTAGCAAAACAATTACACCTTTTCATCCAAAGAATGGTACCATACAAAAATGGAAGCTTCGGGCAGATGAATCAGAACCATGGAAAGAGACCTCAGAGAGAAAAGTGTGATGTAGCATGTACATAGGATTTAGAACAAATTTCACAGGTATGTCAGCTTCCTGGGCACTTTTTTTTTTCAAAATTGAATCGTGTGAACACTGTTCATGGATTTTTTAATGTGTCTAACACTTATTTGAACACAGAAGATTCTGTATTACTCTAAAATAGACAGCCAGTTAGGAAAGCAAGAAATAGTTCTTACATTTTAAAAGTTGGCTTTTAAAACTTTTACTGGACTTTTGGTCTAATGTGAGCTGACAGGTTACCACAGGTAAACCACTGAAGTTCCCTCATGTATCACATTGTACACCGCCTATCTGTAAAATGGGAGTAGTGAAGTAAGATCCCTACTAAAAGAAGGGCAAGGAAAAGAAGGAATGAAAATCATTGAATAGGTCAGCCACGTATTTCTTTTGTTATTCATTGTGAAAACACATGGTTCCATCTAAATTTTGTGGATGATTCTAGCCTTTGATTCTGTGTCTTTTTTTCATCTTCATGCTTTCTAAGTCCTGATCCCTGTAAAACCTCCTTAATATTTTAAAACACAAATGAACAATCCTTTTTATTTTACACCCTTTGGGAGAAACAGATGGATTCTTTTGGGGGGTAAGGGGTAGGGGATATTGGATTTACGTGTGTGAAGAATTGATGGAAGAAAGCTCAGCTGAAATAAATGAATTTTGTATTTAGTGCTGAAAGCAATAAAGGATCATTTCTCAGCTAAGCACCTGTGAAAATTCTGTGTCCCATATTCACAAACCTCCTCCTGCAGCATAGCAAATTTATTGATTCCAGTGAGAAGACATTATTGCTGGGATCTTGTGGTTACAGTCTGAGAGCTGGTGCCTGCAGTTACATCTGATCCCATGGAGGCCTCCAAAGACCAACAGATCAGCCTTAAATTGGAAACAGCCTGAATTCCAGATGCTGGAATTACATCTTCACAGAAGCAGTATAAGGCAAATTAGCCGATGCTGCTTAAGGATACACATACATTTCTTCCTGAGGCTTGTTTTCAGCTGTCTGTAAGTTTTTTGTGTGCTTTATTTTTCTTTTGAGCTTGAAATTTGACATGTAAGTTGTTAAGACAGAAACTCATACTTTAGATACTGAGCAGCGTATCTCTTTTCTGACCAAACAGAGAGAAAGAAAAGCCTTTGCCTTATGTAGCTTTCTTATCCAATCTCATTTCATAATACATTTAGTGGTACCAGTTAGAAATGAAGAAACTGGAAGAACAAAGTCCTCAGGTCTCAGCTGTGGATTACATCAGTCTGGGAAAAATTTGCTGTTCTTTTTCACATTAAGGAGAGTTTAAAAGCAGACTATATACACATATCTTGAGTTTTTTACTACAGTGAGCTACTGGTTTGCCGTGGTTCCTGATAATAAGGTGCATCAAGCCTCTTTTAAGGCACAGAGCTATAAAGTCAGGGCTCTCAGTTCAAAAAGGACAAGAGCCAGTGTGAAATACATCAAGAAACCAGATTTGAAGAACCTACAGGAACATGTATGGAGACTTGCATCGCACAGACAGTGAGAACGGTCTCAGAAATAGTTGCAGGTGGCATACACAGCATCCATATCCTTTATTTCCCTTTAGCTGGCTATGGTATTAAGCATGCAGGAATAACCAGGGAACACTAGTAGACAGTCCTGACTCCAACAAAAGTGTCTGTATTATGGCAATGTGATTTTGCTTGATACAGCTTCTAAGAAGGAATTGCAGATTACAGGTAGGTAGGTAAGTAGGTAGGTAGTTATTTAAATAACCTGTGCTGCTGCCTAAAAAAAAGCTTCAGAAACTGATATCATTAATTACACTGGAAAAGTGTCAGTCTTCTTGATAAAGAAGTTATACTTAAGAAACTTCACATGTATATCTCCATAAAGGTGTGGATACTTCAGAAAAAGACTGTTGAAGTGATGGGGAGTAACATTGGTGCAAATTCACATCATTCATTTAAGGTTTTTTAAATATCTGTCCTGGTTTCAGCTGAGTTAGAGTTACTTTTCTTCCTAGTAGCTGGCATAGTGCTGTGTTTTGGATTTAGTAGAAGAATGCTGATAACACACTGATGGTTTAGTTGTTGCTAAGTAATGCTTAGACTAGTCAAGGACTTTCTTTTTCAGCTTCCCATGCTCTGCCAGGTGCACAAGAAGTTGGGAGGGGGCACAGCCCAAGATAGTTGATCCAAATTGACCAAAGGGCTATTCCATACCATATGACGTCATGCTCAGTATATAAACCGAGGGGAGTTAGCCGGGGGGCAGGGATCGCTGCTCGGGGACTGGCTGGGTGTCGGTCGGCGGGTGGTGAGCGGTTGCATCACTTGTTTTCTTTTCCCTGGGTTTTGTTTGTCTCTCTCGTTCTCCTTTTCATTACAATTATTATTATTATTATTATTATTATTATTATCATTATTATTACTATTATTATTATTTTATTTCAATTATTAAACTATTAAACTGTTCTTATCTCAACCCGTGGGTTTTCTTACTCTTGCCCTTCCGATTCTCTCCCCCATCCCACCGGGGAGGGGGAGGGTGAGCGAGCGGCTGTGTGGTGCTCAGCTGCCGACTGGGGCTAAACCACAACAATATCTAACTTGAAACCTCACATGCACAAAATGCACACATTCCCTATTTCTCAGAGAAAGACACCTACCTTTTCTCATTGACTGACAGAGGATTTGAGCTCCTCACTTTTGGTCTTCAGAATGTTACCAACATTCAAGACGAAAATAACTGGGCTAAATATTCTCTGTTGTCTTGTAATAATTGCCTGATTGTTTTGGTTTTTTCTGTGTGTGAGTCAAAAGATGAATTTTTTAACTGCCTACTATGCAGATTCAACTAGGAATCTGCTCTTCCTCTTTGTTACATCGTCATCGGTAATAAAAATTCTGCAGCTGGAATTTATCTGACAGGTTTGCTGGTGATACATAAGCCAGAGTGAAATTCTGTGCAATCTTTCAGAGCTGTCTTGGTTTTGCAGTGCTAACAGTACAAAATGTTTGTTTTAGTCAGTAAAGTAAGCAGATATACATCAAGTGCATGTGGGGATTAGAAGAGTTGGGTAAGAATATGGTATTTTTCATAATCATTTTTCAAGCTGTAACTGCACTTTAAAGCTTTGAATGTGGTGACACAGCTAGTTTGACAGCATCACCACTTTAAGCCTTTTAACATCACTGCAGGATACATTAACACACCCAGCTTTGCCATAAAGGAAAGGATCACATTCAAACCCTGAAGTAATAAACTAAGTGCTCCAACAAACATTGTCAGCAGCTAACTGCCCACCCTTTGCCTGGGGTAAGCATTTCTAGCCACTGAACTTCAACCCACCTTCTCCTTAATTAAGAAAGAAATACATTACAAAAGAGGGACAGTTTTACATATTAATGGTGCTCTTGAAATTATATTTAGAGTACAAATTTGACTTTGTAGCCATGTGATATATAGAAAAAGAAAACAAGAACTCTGGAATTTCAGACGCATGCCATAGTTCAGCATATTTTATCATAACACTAGCACGTAACATGGCATGCTTTGATTTAATTTTCTTAGCCTTAGATTTTCCAGATTTATTTTTCAGAGTGAAGAGTAGATGTTTGCTCCTGTCTGGCATAAGCAGATGTTCATGTGTGTACTTATGTATGGTAGTTTTGTTAGTATTGATTTGCTTAGAAAAAACATAAGCTTTGTATGCATTCGTAACTTAATTATGTTTTGAATGTAATAATTCACTGAAAAACATAATTCCAGTCAATATATTTTCAAGAATTCATCAAGAGCTCAAGCCCTTTAGGTGTCTGTCCACTAAACATCCAGTTCATACTTGTTTATGGATGATGGTGTAGGATTTACGTAGAGCAACATAAACTTTGCAGCAATGCATTTTCATTATAAAAATTTATTTGCTAGTAAAGTAGTGTGAATTTTATTTCAGAGGGGACTGAATATTTATGTATGTTTAAAATCACAGGATCTGCTTACAGGGTGCCAAGAATATATCCACTGGAATCAGTCCTGTTACTAGAACTGATGCACTGCTAGTGAAATAAGAACTGGGCATATGGTGATTATGCAGAGCTGTAGTGAAGAACCACAAAGAGTATAGTACTTTTGTGCTGTCACTGCTTAAACCCTGCTCGATTCTGAATACAGCAAGAATGCTCACCCATTTAGGTCAATATGTCGATGAAATGTGCAATACTAGCCAAAGTCTTTGTAGTCTTTTACAATGGAACACTGGGCCTTCATAGACACCAACAAATTAGCTATTTTCTTTCCTGAAATCTGAGGCAGGGGGGCTGTGTTGCAGGTTTCCACATCCTTTCCTTATATTTTTTTTTGTCCAGAATTATTCTTACTTTTATTGTACTTGACTTTTTGGGTTCACAAGAACTTACCTGAGGAATTATGAAGAGAAAAACTAGAAAGATTCCTAAAGATTGCTAAGTCCAGCTATTATCTGCAAGGAGGATCGTGCTGTGCTGTATCTAACTATGTTTCTCCAGCCTGTTCAGCACTGCTGCTCTACCCAGGAATGGCATTTTACAACCTTCTCAGGCAATTTATTCCACTTCCCATCCTTCATGATAAAAAACATATGTGTGTATATATATTACTTATATAAAATCTAATCTAACTTCCTTTCTTTAAATGAGTCCTGTTATGTTTTGTTCTATCCCTAATGTCATGAAGAACGCATTTACTCCATCCTCTTCATCAGTGGAAAGTACCAGTGTTCCACGTCTACCCCTTCATGTTTTTCCATTCTATCTAATGCAAGCACAGCTCTTTCATCAGTGACTGTTTGGTTAGACTACTGAGCTATCCTTGTGCTCTTCTCTTATTCATGCACAGCTCTTCTTTTTGTTACCAAGAAGCTATGCTTTATAACTCTATAAATGGTCTTTCTTTCTGACATGGCCTGAATACTGCTCAAGAAAATTATTTGAAATTACCTCCTTATAAGTAATTTTTGTTTTTATTTTAAAAGAACGTATAACCTTGTAGCGCAGCAAATACGATGTTGCTGTTGCTAGTAACAGACCACAGACTGTGCATTAAGCTCACAGCACATGCTTCAGTGCTTGTTGGACTATATTTGGACTTCTCTTGGCCTTTCTGGAGCTGTGTTTTAGCTTGTGTAAATAAAAATAATTATCTAATGACCAGGGGACTGTTACTTCCTATGCTTAAGCTTTTGTACAATTCTATGGTGTATATCTGTTATAAACACACACAAGCATCCATGCTTTTTTTATATGTATAGATGTATAACTGATAGGTTGTAATAATAAGTAGCTTTTCTTGTGTAAGTGAACTATCCATGATCCTGGAATAAAATGTTGCATAGAGAAGTATGGACTTCCCTAGTAAATACTCGCATAACATTACAGTTAACAGTCCCACTCTGATTAAAACATCTGATGATTTAAATTGTACTGCTTTATGAAACATATTCCTGTAAGAATTAAATAACTGCAGGAAAGTTTGAAAGAAAAGGGTGTCATGAACACGGAAAAAAGTAGCCTTGCCAGATTTACTTATACATGTACATGGTCTTGAAAGACTGTGATATTGTATATGGCGGATAGAGGCTCACTGTGGTGATTTTTCTGCTGCTACACCAAGTAGAATCATTCCCACTGATCCAAATACTGAGGCAGTGTGATTGCTTGAATCCCTGCAACACGATATTTGCTAGTTCGAAGCTATACTCTTTTTGTTGGGCTGAATGTGCACTGAAATATAAGCTTTTGACACCACACAAAAACAAAAGCTATGCTTTTATGTACTAAACACAATGAAACTCATCTCTTTAACTTCAGAAGTCCTCAGCGTAGATGCTCTGTCAAAGCAAAAAATTGAAGATCCCTTTATAATCACTGGAAACAGAGGATATAATTTAAATATTATCTTTAAGATGAATTACATCTTTGACTCCACTGATCACAGACTGATTTTTATTGACTCCTAAGGAAGCTTAAGGTGAGTAGTTCAGATATAGGTCTCTGGTTTAATATTCCTACGTTATTCAGATAGCCCATTACACTCAAAATATTGTATTGACAAAACAGAAACACACCTTACATGCAAAGCTAAAAATTTATTGTTAGTGTAACTGAAATCTTAAAAGCCTAATCAAATAATTATTAGTACAGATCTAACTAGTACATGGAAAAAAGAGAAAGAAAGAAAATAAACTATTACAGAAAAAGTCTTAACAATAAATAAAACCAGTACAGTTAAAATTGTTATATGCACACTTTCTAGTACCTAGCCCTTTTCTCTGCTGTTATGCTCACGCACCCAGAACCCTCTGAGTCCTAAGGCGAGTGGCTTCAGTCTGGCTGGAGGTGGAAGAGGGGTTTTACAGGGAGCTGACAGTGTCCCAGACTCCTCACCAGGAGGACAGTGATGCTGTTGGTGGGGTTTCTTTCTCTTTTATGCCAGAAAAAGTGTGAAATTGATCTCAATGGCATCTTTTTCCTCACTCTAGGGTCTACTTGGGGCTAATTCTATATATTTTCTAATAATCTTTACTCTGGTATTTTTTGGTCTGCAAGTCCATGTCACACTCAAATTTCCTATATATAATGTGGTTTAGATATGTTCAATACCTGTTCACTGTTCTCCTCGCTACCCTTAAATTGGTTTTATCACGCTCCCATGGTTGCATTTCGTTATCTGCCCTTTGGTGAGTTGTTTCTAGCTCTGAAGTCTTCAATGCCATCCTGTCTCTTACCATCCCATGCCTGCGCTCCCCTACACTACATCCCTTGTCCTCCTTTTCAAGAGCTCTGCTGTCATACCAGGTCTGTGTTTCTCTACATTCCATCATTATGCTGCAGTTTTGAATTTTCTAGTTTACACAGAATAGCTGTTTGTTACTACTATGTATATAAAAATTATGGTTACACCATAAAAAGATAAGAAATAAAATAAATTAGTCGTAGCCACCTGGTCATTGGAGAAATTGCTGTTGTAGCTAAATATGCCAAAACAAAGTTCCAGGCAGGCAAAAAACAAGTTTGGACAGAACATGCCTGAGGGGCCTCAGCCCTGAGGACTTTCAGTGTCAGTGGCCTGCTCCTAACCATGACCCTACTGCTTTACTGGGCTACAGGGCTGCAAGTTCCTCCCAGCAATGTCCCTGGTAGCAATGGCAGGAGGACCAGAAGTGTTAGCAGCAGGACAGCATTTGGCTACTTGGGTCACTTAGATTAGTGACATCTAGAATAATGAAGATATCGAACTTCTATCTCGGATTTTCAGAAATGGATTTGCCTACTGTATAAATATTGAGTAGATTGCAATGAGACGTTACAGTATAAGAAGCTGACTTTAATTTTCTTGTCTAGTTGTTGAGCTTCTTGTTGCACAGATTGCACAGTGTTAGCTCCATTCATCCATGCCACTCTGCAAACGAGACCACATGACTGTTGCTAATAGCTTGAACATGCAGGAACTTCTTACCCGTGATGGTGTGATGAAAAGATGTGGGAAATGTAGGGGCCAAACTGATAAAGTTATATTAAAGCCAGCTGGGATTTAGAAGAGTGCTTTAGCTAGTTTAAACGTGGATCTACCCCATGTATGAATGAAAAAAATCTGATTCTGAGCTCTAAAGAGAAAAATAACACCTTACTGTGGCAGGCATTTATAAAGTGAACTTCAGAAAGGAATCATGTAGAAAGGGGAAAATGAGATTGTTTTCTTCTATTAACAGCTGGCCAATAGTATCAGCAGGATTTTGTGAAACAAGGAGTCCCAAATGACTGCAGAAGGGAAAGAGTTAGAGTGGACATTTATGGATGAAGAGATGGTGTAGTGAGAGGACAGCAAGAGCTATTAAACTGCTGCAGTGCGCACTATCAGGGAAAAAAGGACACAAGTCCCTTTTAGCGTGTTCCTGGCTTGTTCAACAAGGATATTGCACAGCAAGAGGTGGTGCACTACAGCCAGCAGCTGAAGCAGACTGACACAGCAGCCGCTGTAGGATGCTGATGGCTGTCGGCAGGTCCGTAGATCCATTTGAAAAGGAAAAAAATCCAGAGAACACGCCAAAATTTCTGTGGTCTGAAACACCTATTTTGCAGTTTCTTTTTCTGTTAATAATTTGATTCATTCCCAATTAGAAAAAAATATTGTCTCGTTATGGGACACAATTGAAAGAAGGCTCTAGAAAACCATTAAAAATCAAATGTCAAATATTGTATTTTGAAAGCAACATGTAACTTGGAATTGTTGTGCTATCAGGGGCTACCCTTATGTTATTTAACACTCTTGTGTGTATTAAAGCTTGTTTCTAGGGCTTTTCTAAAGATCTTGAATGAGAGTATTTGTGGAGGAATAATTACTAGAAACTGGTACAATCTGGAAATGTTTCTTCCTACATTAGAGAAAAAAAGGGAGTACAGAGTAGGGGTGACGCTTCTGCCAGCCACCTATGTAAGCAATTCTAATGCAAAGTGTACCTGAAGCAATTTAAATCATTCAATTGAAGTTCTTATCTACCCTCTAGTTAGAACCACTGCAGTAACATTAAACGGGTTTCTTTACCACACTTGATATGATTTTTACCCCAAATAAAAATCCAGTTTGAGTCATAAAATGGAGATGCCTTTTTACACAATTTGAAGGATCTTTTTTGGTAAGATTTTTTTCAATTTAATCACCCCTGTTAATATTCATAAAATATATCAATGAATGAGTGAATACATGACTAAAATCTGCTTGTTAATAAAATATGTCAGCATAATTCTTAGCTATTTGTTCTACAGATTTGATACAGAAAATAAAGGTAATTTTACTGATCATCTTCCTCACCTTCATTAGATGTTCATATGTTATTATAAAGAATGTGTTCAAATACCTATGTGCGGTACTGTCCAATTCTCTTTAAAGACACTTTTTCTAAAAATAAAATATGTCAAATCCTTCTGAAAATGTTTACTTATGAAAATTGCCAAAGTTACGACTAAATGTGTGTCCCGTGCATTTCTTACATTAAAATTTAAGTGTGGCAGTGATAAATAAATACATCCAAGGTTAATGAACTTTGTTAAACATCACTAAAATGACAATGCGTTGGCTCAGTTATAGAATCATAGAATCATAGAATGCTTTGGGTTGGAAGGGACCTTTAGAGGTCATCCAGTCCAACCCCCCTGCAGTGAGCAGGGACATCATCAACTAGATCAGGTTGCTCAGAGCCCTGTCCAACATGACCTTGAATGTTTCCAGGGATGGGGCCTCCACTACCTCTCTGGGCAACCTGTTCCAGTGCTTCACCACCCTCATTGTAAAAAATTTTTTTCCTTATATCTAGCCTAAATCTNATCTAGCCTAATTCTCCCTTCCTTTAATTTAAAACCATTACCCCTTGTCCCGTCACAACAGGTCTTACTAAAAAGACTGTCCTCATCTTTCCTATAGGCCCCCTTTAAGTACTGAAAGTTACAGTTAAATCTGTGAACAGCCATTATGTTAATGAAATCGTTAGAGCTCTGTTAGTTGAAATGTTACTTGAAAAGCTGTTTCACAAAGCTCTTCACATTGTGAGAATGAGACAGATCCTGAAAATACTCATCCTCAGACATGAAGAGCTAGGAAGGAGATAATGCAAGAGGCAGATATCAGAACTCTGTTTATTTCTGAAGGTCTAGATTCAGAATGGTATGAAGTGGCCAGCAAAAACATACGGGGTGGTTTCATTGAAAAGTCCAAATGAAGCATAAACACACTTCCAAATTGGGGATTTTTTTTTTAATTTTATGCAGTCCAGTGTTTGGTTCCCTAATAATATGACCTGGTGTGCTGGTACCTTTCATTCTATCCCCTAATTTCTCCCAACTACTTTAAGAGTTTAGTTATTATTTAAAAAAAATGCAGCAACTATGATGTCATTACAACATAGTGCATATAACTATAATACTCCAACCTGCCACCTCTGTGTACAAAAATCATGACTGCTTGTCTTTAGAGGTACACAAAAGTTGTTCACAGAAATGTGTGTTTGTTTTTGACACTNTTGTTACAGAAATGTGTGTTTGTTTTTGACACTTCTTGCCACTAGACCTCTGAATATGTGACTGCCATGTGCAATTCCTTTACTGGCAGTGAGTAAGATTGCAAAATCTCTGATTTTGCAGTCAGAGACACAAGCAAAACCCCTTCCCATTAAAGTAAAGCAAAAATAGCTGAAGACTTGAGATTTTAAAACTGAAAAATTTAGTTAATATTTTCAGTGTTTCTTTCTCCTTTCCTCAACAGCTTATGGTACACACCTGCCCTTCTTGGTTATTCTTGAGTCTTAAACAGCTTCCTCTTGTTGGTGATTCAGTCTCAGCCAGGC
>VYZW01058890.1:3129-16290 GCA_013401315.1 Balaeniceps rex | reverse complement strand
ACTTTGGAGGTCCACAGTATCAGAAATGTCATCTTTATCATTCTTAATCAACATGGACAATCCAATCTTTGTCCACTACAGAGTCGTTAAACCGGTTTCATATGACACCTGGTCTTTCACCAAGTAAAACTGGAAGCTCAATCAGCCATTAAGATGTTTTGTTGCAATCTTTTTACTGATCTTACTCAAACAGAATTTGGAGACAAAACAAATGTAAATATAGGTTTATTAGCTGGAATACTGAAATTTCAGTATCTCAGTCTCTCCTAGGTGTTCCTTCAGTTTTTCTCCATCTGTCTCTGAAGTATACGGAACTTATTCATACCTGCTATATTGTTTCTTTCTAGTTTCTCCAAAGCCAGAGGGAATCTACAGCATTGTAAAGCAGCCTACATCGTGTTGTGTGTTACGCCCAGTCTGTCCTTGCCCTCTGGTATGCTGCATAACAGGGTCTGCCCACCATGGGGAGTATGCTGCGGCTTATGATTTCAAGGATAATGAAGTTGTCATCCAACTGGGCAAACCAGGGGGACTTCAGAATTTTTTAAGAAATTGTATGACTGCATCTAAGAACATGTAAATGTCAATATTTCTTCCTAGGTTGTCTTTTATCACAGCTTTTTTCAGTAAGCATCCTGATGTCTTATTAAAGTGAGTGGGGACTGCATTTGCTTCACTGTTATAAAAAATGGGGCCCACAATTACAAGCCAAGATGAGGATTTAAGAAATTAACTTTGGTGCTCAGACTGGCTTATTTGCTTATGGGTGGAAATGTCCAGACTGACAGTGTAACAGCAATATAAAATATTATGTATAGATAAGCAAGCTAAATTGTGATTATTATGAGATTCAGCAACCTCAGCTATGCAGCTTCTTTGCTCTCTGTGGTTGTTACAGGTGAATAACCAATGGCAAAATTTGACCCATTAGCTCACCCTCTCTGTAAAATCTATATCTATATTCATAATATATGTATGCTTATTTTTCTTTTCCTAATGTCTCAATATAGTGTTGCATTAATGCTAGGTACTCATAGGAATATAGGATAGTCTGATATTGGCAGCAATATACTGTATGCAGCTAGCATAGCAGTGATGAGTCAGGGCAACAGTCAATCAATACTGTAAATTATTGTTTTTAACGTTGTAGCCATGCTGCCGCTTAGTCTTCTGTACTTCTGCCAGCACTTATCTTATGCTCCCAAATTCATGAACTCTTCTGTACTACAAAATTCATAGAAACCAATTAAAAACATACTGGCATCATTCATTGGATATAAACTCAATGTAAAAATAAACCAGAAGTAATATGCTTGCCCTTTTTTTTCTAAAACTTTTCTGGAGTGGCACAGAAACTGTAAAAGGAACAGAACTCCCTCAAATCCTTATGCGTGTTTAGACTATGAGATCCTCTTTTGATCTGCAGCATTGAACTGGAAAACCAAAAACCGCAACATCTTCAACAGATATTTTTTTCACCACATAGTGAAAGGTAGAGGAGAGATAAGTGCAGAGCGGATGTGGTACAAGGCAGGTCTGTGAAGAGACATATTGCTCGTTGATATCAGAAAGATGCAATGCCTACTTCCCATTAGTGCTTATTAGTGTGGTCGCAGAACCATGTTGAAATGACTATTTAACTTCCAGTCCTGGTGTTAGCTCCTGCATAGTCAGGTCTAACACCTGCAATACTTCTGATGTTGACAAATCCACAGATATTCAACTTTTGACGGTCTCTTACCAAAGTAACCCCTCAGATTTCAAGATTAAGAGCTTCCACTAGACACAGGATGTATGACAGCAACATTTTTTTGCTGTGGTGTTTAGGCACTTCAATTTAATTGAGGCATTGACCCATTTCTGAGCCATGCAGAAACTTCAGACTGAATGTTATTAAAGGTAATCCTGCATTAATTACATCTGATAAATTATTGCTAGTTATTACCTTTTGAGTTCAATAGTGGTCCCAATACTTGAGTGAGATTTAGGTAGATATAGCCCTTGATTATTGCAATATGAGGTCCTATCCCAAAAACCCCATCATGTTTCATAAGACTTGGACACAGAAGTAGTAGTTTGACTCTTGTTTCAGAGCGTAAGCCACCAATTAGTTTTTCAGAAACTAAATTAGTGCAATGAAAAAACTCTCAGTAAATATGTCCCCCTCAGGCTGCTAGTCTGGTTCCTGAAGGTAAGGTGCTGGCCTTGAAATGAGAAAGACTGAGCTTAGCTCCTTTTCCTGTTAGCAGTCACTATGATGACCTTGAGTAAATGCCTCTGTCCTTCACTTTTAATGTCTGTTAAGTATAGCTAATGGTCTTCAACCCCTTCAGTGGAGTAGATTGATAAACATATGTGAGAGAGTCTACACTGTAGAGCTATATAATTTTATTATTTCAAAGAAGTTATATATCCAAGGAGCAAAAAAATTACAACCTCTTCAGTGTCTTTTAGGAAAGAGTTAAATGGGAAGGAAAAGAAAGCCCTCCTTTCCAGAATCTTTACACAAAGTATCTCTGTATGATCCTGTCCTGTTGAAGTCAAAGGCAAAATTCTCATGGACCACAAGGGAACTAGGATTTGTCTCAGGATTTTTAACATAACAGGAGAGTTCACAGACGTGACCTAATACTGCAGTCTAAAGCCCTAGTGAAACAAGAGGAGCAGCCTGCAGCTACCCTTGTTTAAAGAAAAAAGAAGAAGAAAAAAAGAAGACGAAAGAAGGAGGATGATGAAGAAGGAGGTATATTCAGAATGGACAAAAGAAGAGTGCCCCAAAGATCCTGCTCAAAAGATTCAGGCTGTGCACAGTACAGCTATAAATTGCTAAAAGATAGTCTTTCTTGTGAGATGTCTTTTACTTTCCACTTCTTACTGAGCTGGAAATACCCTAAGGACAGCCTTTCATCTGTTGAAGTATTTTGTCATTTCTATACCTGGGAGTCAGAGCAGGAAATATACAGCAGCAAAGCAATCATTACAGATTCACAGTAATAACAATAACAATAATAATAGTAATAATAAAGAATTCCTGTAGCAAAGCTCTCTTTGGATGACCTGTTCACATTATGCACTGTAACCCCCTAAAGAAACTGCAAATGTTGTAGTGCTGTACTCACTGAACTTTGTGTCTCAGAAAGGCCCATGCCATAGGAGATGGCTGTTAGCTGTAGGTTTGCTTTTTAATATGACATCTTTTTCCTTTACTCTAAATTTCCAAATTCTGCTCAAAGAATGCTTCCAGGGGAGCAGGCAATTAGATGTATTGTTTCTATTTATACAGAGAAAACATTAATACTTGGCTTGATGTGAATAATGCAGCCCTTCCAGCAAAGCAGGGTTAGTAATGCGCCTTTCCCTCAGTCAACAGAAATAAAAGACCCAAAGACCAGTCATCAACCAGAGATGCGACAGGGAGCATGTTAGCATTCTATTCTGGGCTGTTGCACAGGCCTTCAGGCAGCTCTTGTGCATGTGGAAGAGCAGATGGGACCGTAACCCCACATCTTGTCCCACACCAGGCAATGCACACCCATTGTTGCTCAGTTTAAGGAGAGTAAATAGAAAAAGGAAGCGTTATCACTCACATCTGTAAGAATTTGGTATTTGCTGAGGTCATATGGAAAATTTGGGGGAGAGCTGGAAATCCAAAGATATGAAGTCTCCATCACCAGGCCAGCTACCTCACCAGCCTGCATCTGGTTTAGTCTGTCGTCTCATGAACTTGGTAAATTCTAGGGCTGAGAGAGGAGTCAATGGACTATTTGTAAGGCATCCATGAAAGGTACCTAAGTGGCAGTATGGCTTAAATAAACTGTTTCCAAGAGAATGATCTTTGTGTAGCTGGAACAGATGTATTACTTGAAAGCTGAGTTAAAATTACGTAGCACACTTAAAAAAATTCAGGCCAAATAGTCTTTGCACCACACACTCATGAAGGTGTGTGTTTTATTGTAATTCCAAGAATTATAATAAGAATTTCCAACTCATTTGGCACGGCAGTGCATTGAAACTCTGTACAGCATATAAAGCAGGAATACCTAAATGATATTCTGCTCCCACTGTGTGTTTCTGCCTATTAAAAGGTAGTTTTATAAAGAACAAGTATATTATTTGAGATCATTTTTGACTCCTGAGAACATTACAGACCTCTTGACTAATGCAAGTGACCTTTTTTATTTGATCCACAAGTAGGCAGATAACAAACAATATGATACCACAAGTCATAGAGAATAAAAAGGAGATACTTTGTCAACATGTAGAATCTAAACTGAGCTAAGAGGTTATTTATATGCCCAGACTTTTCCTTCAGATCAACCCATTTACCCCTGGACAGGAGAATTTGACCCTGAAGATGAAAATAAAATTATCCACAAGGTTTTTTTTCTATTTGAAATACTTTTCATCTTTTTTTCCAACCCACACTTCTTTCACAGACTATACTTTTATGCTGACCAAAGAAGGTCCTTCAAGAGTGGTACACAATTTTCCTTGATTTTATACTGGGCAGACAAAATAGGAGTCTGAGAAATATCACTGTTTTACTAATGCCATTGTACTGACCTCTTTCACAGTAAGAATTAGTAGCCTGAGAGAAGCTAATGCTGGTTTTAGCCAAATGCTTAAGGATCCTCATTTAATCCATGCTTTATTCTTAGCTTTGCTTAGTCAACAACAATTTAATGGTAACATGACATAAAATTAATTTTTAGTGAGCTATAGAGTTATGTTATACAACAGTTTACACAATAAAAGGTCCCAGTTTTGAGACTGGATAGTAATTTCCCGTTCTCTTTTGTAAGGATAGTTTTCTATTCAGCAATCAGAGGGATGATCAGAAGTGGGGGATTGGGATAGTCATAGCGTGCCTTTTTCTCCACCCCCTCCTATTCTTTTCTTGTCAATTTGCTCACCTTAGTACATCAGGTTCACTTAACATTTTTCACAGGAGAGAGAAAATATTTCAAATTTTCTCAAGAAGATCAATTTCCTGACATAGTAATTGTTTTTATAACAATATCAGCTTTTATGTCTGTGCATCATAGACTAATCTGTAAGAGATTATGGGTTTGAGGAAAGTTCCAAGAATCCCTATTTCATTATACAGTGGTATAAATGTATGTTTACGCCAGTGCCAAAAATAGAATTTCAGCGTATTCTTTTTAAATGTTTGACATGAAGAGTAGTTCAATAATTCTCATTTTCTTGAGATTTTTGTTCAGAGGAGGCACATGGAGTAACATTCACATGGTACATTTATGGATTTCAGTTTTGTTTATCACCTCTGCTAAAGGTTTGCCTTGGTGGTGGTGGTGAAGATCCAGACTTCATCCTTGCTCTACTGCAGATCCAAAAGGGACTGTGCTGCATTTTGGGCTCTGCATTTTGGGAATGTTCTGCTAATTTGTGGGCTCAATTTGGAAAACAAATACTTTCATGCTTAAATATACTAGTGTTCACAAAAGTGTTTATAACCCTCTATCCATCATCAAGCACATGTTTAAATCCTAATTAAGTCAGTCTGCTTAGGCAAGGATGCCTTGCTGAGGAAGGATGGAATTATACCATGATTAAAGTCAGGAAAAGTGCAAGTGATTTGTTGACAATTGCCTTTCAGTCTACCAGCTTTTCTTTTTTCTCTTTCCAAGGAGCACTGCTGCAAGTATCTGGAAGGACTTTTTCATCACTGTATTCTTTGGGTCATGCCCAATGGTATTATCCATTGGGGCAACTCCTAATGTAGTATGTCTTGAACAGCTTCCAGTCTCAGCAAGCATCTGTACAGAAGTTGTTCCCTTTTAATACATTCTAACCTGATGCTGAACTTTTTTTTTTAATGATTAATCATGGATTTGTAAATGTACTTAAAAATACTTCTACAGTAGCCAAATAAGCATGAATCACCTAGTCCATTTGTGATTCAGGAAGGAGGCTCTAAAGTTTTTGCAATCACTCAGAAGCAATACAGTGCTCTTACCACTGTCAATATTTCACACAGCTGGGTCAGGAACTATGGTTGCAAAGAGCACTGAATTATGGATCTGTACTTTTCAAACAACAAGGTCATTTTTTGGAGCTGTTGGCCACATGAGTCCAGAGAAGGATATTTAATCAATTTTGCACAAGTGAATTAATGGGTGAAGGGCACAACTGTAATGCTAAACTTTCAGAGACTAGGTAACCATTTAATGACTCTCATTGTCCATGCAAATTTTGACACCTTGGATTCTCAAGAATATGGTCATTCAGAAGGAAAGAGAAAATGAGGTGCCTCTTGAAGAAAACACAGAGTATGATACTACAAATATAGAAGATGCAATGAGGAAGGCTAGTATTTGTGAACTGTGACTATTGATGTGGAAATTAGACAATGAAATGAGCTATTCTCCCCTCCCACCCACCAAAGCCTTGACTGCCCAGATGAGCATACCTGGACAACAGTCACTTTTGGCAGGTACCTCCTGATATTAAATGATGTGGAAAATTTTCGTTCTACAGATGAGTTCTCAGATGCTTTACATGATGAAAAACAGAATAAAAGTAATTCAAAAGTATGATTAATTTTAAAATATATATTGGAAAGGCACTATTTGGAGAGAAGCTGCAAAATCACATGGGCTCATGACAGAGGATACTGTGAAGTCTGCAGTTTAATCCTCCAAAAAAACAAAGGAAAAAAGAAAAGGAAATTATGTATTTGGGAACGTACCCCATAGACATTTAGCAAACCCTGTGAAGGGACATAGCCTTTATGGGCTGAGAAATTGGTAAATAGCTAAAGAGCAGGTATCTTTGTGCTAGTGAGTCTTTTGTATGGACATGGAAATGTGCTACAAATAAGGGGGTCTTTTTGGCAAAGTCTTAGAAAGTTTATGGACACTAAAGTATCTATGGTGTCGGTCTTAGGTGTCGGTATATTTGCTGATACTGCCAGGTAGGTTGTGTACTAGTGACATTAATCTGCCCTAAGCTGTGTGTCCCTGTAAGCTGCACAGGGACACTGGACAGAATTTGGCTTGACTGAGACAGTATTCCTTCCAGAGTCCCTTGGTGTGAAGGGAAATCTGCAATATACCTGGCCCCTTTTGGATCTGCAGTACAATTCTTTCTTTCTAGGCAACACTTACTTAAATGTCAGAGTTATTTTTTTCACAGATACTGACATGAAACTAACTGGCATATCTTAAAATGTTTTGCTAAAGAAATTGCCACAAAATTTCAATAAAATAATAGTATGAAAAAAATTAAGAAGAACAGATTGCTTGTAGAAGTTAGCAATAGTTTTGCGAGAAATGTCAAACGAAAACAGACTTTTTCATGACTATTTTCACAGGAAAAAAAAGCATCTATCTAATCTATCCATCCATCTACCCCTACAGAGGGAGAGAGAGAGAGGGAAGTGCTGGGGAAGATACATAAGAATGTGTGTGTGTCTATGCATGCATATGTATATTTGTAAATACACACCAACAACGTCAAGAAAGTACACTTACGTTGATAGTAGGAGTCATTTCACACACTGGTGCCGCCAGATCAGGAGAAAGAGGTGAGATTAGCCCTTTTCTACTTTCCCAGTTGTAAAGTGTTTCAAGAGCCAGAACTGTTGCCAGCATAATTCAGACAGGCCAGGTTGCTGTCCTAAGTTACAGATGCTTTTCCTGGGTTGCCTGTGGGTAGTTCTGCAACCTGCAGCTGTCAAGGGTATTTGGAGCAGCCATAGTATTGAGTGCTATCATTTCCCACTGTGCAAAGTGGGCTGGAGCTTACATGGAAAGACCTTCAGTTTGGCTGTTTCTGGTTGGCATGTGAGTTTTTATAGCCCTGGAAAAATATGTGTGAATGTGCAAGTGTGTGTGTATGCAGATGAGTGGGTTGGGAATTTCTTCTCCTACAGAATTCTTTCTCTCTCTAGTTCATTAATACCCTCCACACTTCATAACAACCCCTTCTCTTGGCATCAGGGATTTACTAGATCCCAGAGGAGCACTGTGGTTTCATTCCCAGTGTGGCACTGTAAAATGCCTGATAGAGCCACCTTGCTGGCTAAATAACTGCACTTGCCACGTGGGTCCTGGGACAGGAGATGTGAGCAAAGTGCCACCGGTTGTCTGCAGCTCAGGGCCACCTGCCAGGATGCATCCCTACGCAGAGCCAGTATGCAGGGGTCACCAGTCCTACCAGGACAAATGCATCCTGGCACTGCCATGGAGTAGGAAACAAGTCATTCCAGTAACCTAATTGAATACTATGTGATATTTTTTTCCCTCCTCAGATTTCATGACCAAACCACTCTGCCATGCATTTTTCCATATCAAAAATAAATGTACTTATTATTATAACTTATTATTTTCTTGATTGCTGTGTTCAGTTACTGAGAACCAAAATGAACATTAACTTACAGACTTCCATAAAAATATTTTATTTTATACCTACTTTTTCACGGAAAACAAAATACAGATTTGTTTAGTTGCAGTATTTTGTTTGTTTTTTACTTTTCCTGCTCTCTCAATCTAAATACTGTTAAAGAAAAGTCTTCAAAGTCAAGGAGCTTGTAAAATTCACTGTGATAAATTATATGGTGTGGGCACAGTGGAATTTAATGTGGAGAATAGAAACCTGTGGGTCTTTTTATGTCAGAAATCTCTGTGTGTGTGGGTAAGTGTGTAAGCACGTTCCTGGTATTTATCCCATTGTTAATCTGGACTCATTAACCTATGTGTACACATTTTTATTTAGATAATTGTCATTGGGACATTCATTTTATGTCACTCGACTCTAGCTAGACTTTGCAAAAGACTCTAAGGGAACCTAATCTGCAAATTACACTGAAATTCAGTGGGATGTGGGCATATACCTGGTTTAGGCAGCACTAAAAACACAGCTGACACAGATGTATGTTCACATTAACATAAAGTATAGATACAGCAGAAATTCCAGTGTCAATGAATGAAAAAGGTTATGTCACTTTAGGACAATTTTACAGTGCACAGGACTTATGAAAGGGAGTAGTATGTAAATGTAACCACATTCCCTATACTATTTTACTAGGGAGGAAATTTCATTGCTATGACATCTGAAGAAGACCACAAAGACCCTTTCCTGAAGACTGTAATGAGAACAGGTTACATTTCTACCAAGTTCCACATTCTCATTACAAGCTTTTTAATGAGAAGGGATTAATTTTCTGCCATTTTCCATTCTCATTACTACTCAGTCAAGGGAACGAGGTATCAGGAGTTTAATGCCTAATTTATATTCAATGAATCTTAGTAGTGAGCTGCACTCTTTTGACCTTGTCAATATTGTATCCTTTGATTGGGTGGTCACTTGACTCCTGCATTGTTTATAGCCTTATTATAGTAGCATATAGAAGAAAAAGTGGACCGGCTATCCAATCAAAACTGCAAAATAACAGAAAGGTCAATTTTATACCATACACATGTATCAGTTCAAGAATATAGACAGCATTAAACTTTGGAAATCTTCTTCCTGTCAGAACTACAGGAATGAAAATGTCACTCTATTCCATGTGATCAACCTTGCAACCAGAACTGGGGGACTAGAAGAAACCAGATACATTCTGTAGTGACTGGGGTTGCTTTTACTTCCTCCTTAAGTACTCAAACCTATAAGCAATAGCATAATTTACAAAAGCACTTTGTCATGTTTTACAGTTCACTTACCAGTACTTTGCACAAAGACCAATGACTGCAGAAGGAGCAAGATGATGAAGAATCAGGTCTATTGTACTGCCAGTAGTTAAGGCTTCTTGAAATGTTCATTTAATATCTATGTGAAATATTTTAAGTTTTAGAAGACTGATATAGTAAAAGTGAGATGATATAAACGTAAGTTGGGAAATTTTAAACCTATGAAAAATTGAACTGTAATGCTAGACTATTAAAAAAAAATACCCACAAACAAAATTCTCAAAGCAAAATGATGTATTTCTGGTACATCATTTAAATTGACTTGGCTAAGCAACCAAAACTTTGGAATCAAATTTTCCCTGAAGTGCATACCTTAAAAAATTCATACAAGAATGAAACTCATTATCTGTTAGTTTCTTTCAGATTTATTGTAGTCCAAAGATACCAAAAAGCCCCTACACCCTGCAAAGAACTGTACCTTGAAAATATGATACCTAATTTATCCTTTGTTTAAAGTGTATCGAGTGCAAATTTATGGCTACAAAGGTATTTTGACATAATTTGGAGTCACTTGCAAAAGTGATGAAATTCAAAATTACCAGTAGAAAAACATTCAGAAAAGAAGAGTTAGTTAAAAAAAAATCCATTTGATTTTTGTGTGAAGCCTTTTATCTATTTTTTTTTTTAACAGAGACTGTTTACGGAGCTCAGATAATTGTTCTTTTAAACCTGACTAAATAATTAACTTATGTCAAACAAATACCACTTTATTACTGGAAAGAAATATAATTGATGTTCTGTAACCCTCTATACAATAAACATACTATTCATTCCATAACTATTTATTCTAAAAAACCACGTTCAGCCGTCAGTTATAATTAATTTGCCATACAATACATGTCTTACTAAATGTAAATTAAATCCAATTTGAGACCCATCGTTTAAAGCATTACTCAGAATGTCATTGCTGGACTACCTCAAAGAAACATCATTTAATACAGTTTGTGAGGCCAGAGGGAGAAATAACAGTTTGGGTAATGAGGGCACTATCAGACCTGTGCCATTTTAACGGAAAGAAAAATTAATATATGAGATCCTTGCAAGACAGGTTAGAAAGAAGAAAGTGACAAAAGTAATAATGTGAATACTGAAGGGACTCTTCACCTGAAATGAGCCTGGTCAAATAGATTTTTAGCCTCAATGATATCAAACTGAAATACAAGAAACAAAAGATACGTGCCTACTTCAGTTAAAGCAAAACAAAAGTTATTACTGCAGAATGTGGTGGAGTAAGTCACCATTCCAAATAATATATGATTATGTCCCTCATGCATAAAGCCAATGAAACTTTAGGGATCAGAAAGTTATTTCAATTTCCAGAAAAGAATTACTCTACAATTACCCAAGTAGTAAAGCAAAAAAATTTTGCATTTATCATTATGAAAGAACTTCAGATGGAGAGTATGTACGATGGAGCAGCTGAGAACAAAAATTTTTTGGGCAGGTGGTAAAACAACAGATTAGAAAAACAGGTCCGGGTATCACTCAGAACTTGTCTTGTGTTTTGCTAAATCTTGGTAATAAATTTCAAGATGATACAGCTGACTTTCTTGCAAAATTCTTTGCCTTTCCATTGTAGAAAACTCTTCTCATTAAGCTGAAGTTATGCTTTCAATGGATTATATGTGGTTACTTCAAGATATAGTACACACGATAAATTAAAAGGAAAAATTCTTAACATGGTCCTTACATATGGTTGTTATGGGTTAATAATGGAGCAAACTATAGGTGTTCTTGTTATGAAAAATCCTATATATTAAAAGCATGACAACAACATACTCTCTAGTTTTTCTTTTTTCTCATAAGCTTGCTGCTGTATCAACAACTGTATTCCTCTGATCTGATCTCTTTGGTGAGTCTACAAGACAAGGCTGAGCAATACATCATTACTGTAGAAGAACAGATACCTGTTGAGAGTATAGTCATATTTTGAGACTCTTTTATATAGACAAAATAAGCAGCAAAAAGTGATGAAGCAACAATTAATTATCTAGGGTAACTGGGAATATTCTGAAGGAAGATTACTATATATGTGGTATTTATTCAGTCCATTAATCCTTATATGCATAGGTTCCTAGCACAGGTGCATTAGATTTATGCCTGGTTTACTGCTTGGTTTGATATGTCCTGTCATGCTTAGCAGTTTCAATAATGTATGTAGACATAGGCATATATAAACACCATGTATAATCACTATACTTATAGATAGAATCATAGAATCATAGAAACATTTAGGTTGGAAAAGACCTTTAAGATCATCAAGTTGAACCATAGATAAATAATGAAATCAATCTTATTTTTTATTAAAAATTAAACACTGTGCAGTGTTTTTATGTAGTTCCTACATAAAAAATAATTAAAAAAAGCAAGCTCTTTCTCTTCATTCTGTTAGCCCTCACACATGTGTTTTGCTGGTTTTCTTCTTTCTTTCTTTCCAGTTCCCTGTGATCGCAACGGTAGTTAAAGGCAATTTGGGCCTTACAAGGCTGAGTCATACCCTATATGTTTCCGAAGGGTGCAAGCCAGCTAAGAGTCCCAAATCCCATTTTCAGAAATGAATTAGGCATTTGAGTCAATAACCCTCAGGGTAGTCTTGCAACCATAGATTCATGAGCCAACTTTAAACAGACTAGCTCAGGTACTGGTAGCAGTCTAGTTGTGGCACCACTGAGTTTACTGCATCCTATATTAAGTCCTATGTTCCTCTGAGGATTTGGGCTTACAAACACTTTTGGAAATGGAACTTGGGCTTCTAAATCACTTAGGTGTCTTCATGAATTTTATTCTTTATCCCTAGGCACCCTACTTTTTCTGCAGTGTTGTTGTGGGGCATCAACAATACATTTCCTACAAAGACTTTCTGTTCTTAGTATCTTTCAGAGCAATTATATAGCATCATGGGGTGAACACATCTGCTGCTACTTTCTGGGGGAGAGGAATGTGAAAGAATTCACTGAAGACTTGCCAAAGACTCTGGTGAGTTCTCCATGAAAACATTTGCTGTTTTGCACTTTTGTGCCATACTGTGAAAGTAAAATAAAATAAACTTGTCTTTTACCTGTCAGCTAGATCTGTATCCTCTGGTGCCAGTCTACTTTGTACAGAATTTTTTTCCTTGTGTGGATGTCAAAGATGAAATGTTTTATTTGATCAAAATTAATTCAGTATTCAATTGGTCTCCAGTGATCAGAAAATAGCATAAGAAGTAGGAAGTAAAATATATTCCTTTGGGTACTCCTGGGGAATATACACCTGTCATTGAACTAGCTGATTTGCAGATTTAATTTCTCTTGCACATAAAGTCACAGCTTGGTAATTTTATTTTATTTTATTTTTAGGCAGTAAATAGCTTAGCTCATATTACAAAGGAAGCTGCAATGCCAGGAGAAGGAATGACAGAACAACAAATTAAAGATGAACAGCTCTTGAAAGTCTGAAAAACAGAGTTCTG
>VYZW01058882.1:2877-23398 GCA_013401315.1 Balaeniceps rex | reverse complement strand
TGGTTTTGTGTGTTTAAGATCAGTTTCTGAAAAAGAAAGTTCTCTTGCAGGCATATAAAGTTAATGAAATCTGTATTATTGTTCTAACTGATCAAGAATAAAGAGCACTGAAAAACGTATTTTCAATCATAGAAGCCTATAATTTAAATGGAATCGAGAAGCTGAGTTTTCTCCTTACCTTAGTTCATAGAGTGGTGGTGTTACAGGCTTTTATCTAATTGAGCAAAGTATCAGTGAAACTAAATTAAATGCAATATCAGTTCTGCTGTTACACACAAATGCTCCCTCTTTTGCCTTGAGTTACAGAAATACTTCGTTGCACTTGGAGAACTTAGTGTTATATCAGATTTGGAGTCTCTTTTTACTGGTTCTCAGGTAATTGCATATAAAACTTTAAATGCTAATGTAGGAAGCCTGGCATTACAAAACTGCCGTTCTGGTCTTAAAAAGGATGTAATAGGAAAAAGCTTCTGTCAAGTGTTCCGCATATAAGCTGTATAGTAAAACTAGCTGGCTGGCTGACCAAATGTTAAAGTAATGTGAGATGATTCAAATAGAAATTTGACATTCTAACTATTGAAAAAATAGCTAGATTTCTGCAAAACAGTTGTCATAGTCTTATTTTTTGTTATAAATAACACATTGCTTTTGAAACTAAAACAGATTTAAAATAAGTATGTTTAGAAGATGTGGGGGAGTGCCTACACCACTAAATCTTAATATGCTGCGTTCTGGCTCTCTACCTTAAAGGTGCAGAAATCATTTGAATTTTCTTCTGTAGGGCCAGTATATTGCAATGTTTCATTTCAAAGGTACTAATGTTTCAATAGAAGATGAACTAAACTCTACAGCAGGAGGTTAAAAGTATTCTGAACTGCCATTTTTAAAGAGCTTGGGATAGCAGGGGTCCCCAGCCATTCCGCAGGCATTTCAATACTTGCATACAATTATTACAGCTTTAAATCTCATTGACTTCATTCTTTTGAAAAAGGGCCACAAACAGTCCGAGTCTGAATATCAACTAAAAGATCATGTGTCAGCTTGATACCAATGAACACGATCAGCATTTTATGTTTGAATGAAGAAGTGCTACAGGCTTTTTGATCACTGAATGAGGAGCTGATAAAATACCGCTTGAGAATAGTACTTTACATCAGCTTTCTTCATTACTGGCCCCCAAGGCAATCAGCACAACCAATAGACCCCTCACTGTTTGTTTTCTGAAGTCATGCTTGATCTCTGACAATCATTGTCAAAAAGACTGAAATGCTGAAACATACTCCTGCATGCTATCATAAACCCAGTTTGAAATGTTGCACTTAAAATCAATCCAAGTTCAACAGTTAAGCTGTAGACAGTTATTTCCAAACTGACTACGTTTGGGATATTGCCAAATACAGGACAAGTGCTCCTGTGGCTTTCTTGCCTTGTTTCAGTATTGCAAGGCTTGATGGTTGTACTCTAACTTAGAAATCAGACCTTTGAGGAAACTTCATGAAGAAATACATTTAACCACTAACCACCCTAATAAAATTATACAGCTCAAAAGGTTTGCTTTTGTGGGGGGAAGAGCAATGTCATGAAATAAAAGGGCTTAGCCATTTCAAAGGATAGAATTTGAGGGGGAAGTGGTGTTTTTCTGTTAATGCTTGTTGCTGCTGATACTCTACCATCTCCAAGCTTTTGAAAAAGCTTTGACACTTGTCAAGGAGGATCTCCTGGTGCTGGGGATCTCTTTTGCTATCCCAGTGGAAAGCATGGACGAGTTGCAACCTATTAAATATCTATAGAGTCAGCCTTGCCCCTTGTTCAGCAAAATTCTCTGAAAAATGTACCTGTTCTGAGCAAACTGCTCTGCCTTGTTTCAGGGGGCTGCGATAAGGCTGCAACTGAGCCTTTCACACAGCAGGATCGTAGTCCATGATGCTGGCTCAGGTTACCTCCTCTGCTCTGCTCCCTCCTTCCTGCAGTGTCCCCTCAGTTGTGCCATTTCAACAGCTTCTGTGACAGCGTGGTGAACCACACCGGAACCGCTTCTGGGTAAACTGCTGCTGTAAGATTATGCTTGTTGGATGCTGTCGGCTGCATGGCCTGTTCTCTGGACAGCAAAACTCAAGCAGAAAGGTGCTCCCCTCTGTGGCTCCTAGTGCCCCAGTAACTAGAGGTGGAGGAGGCAACGGCTAAAATACTGTGGATGAAGGAAGTTAAGTGGGAGTTGAAATGGAGAGTGGAAAGAAAAGCATGAGGAGCAAGGAGGTTGCTGAAAGCTTCAAGGGAAGCAAAGCAGGATAACAGGATAGGAGTGAGAGCGACAAAAAGAATGAATATACAAGTTGAAAAGTGTGTATCTTAAAGCAGGCTCCTCCAGCTTGAGGCACTAATGTCAGGAGTGCTACAAACTATGTCCTCTATAAGTTCATACTTTTGCTTGGGCATTTCAGTCACCTTTACTACTTGTTTTGGTTTGGAGGAGAACGTACCGTGATCTGTACTGTGAATCTAAACACCAAAATTTCACAACCACTATGGATCATTGTATGATTTCACATAAGTGATGATAGTTTGGAGGGAATGTAAAAAGCCTAGAATACCAAATGTTCTAACTGATGTAAGAAAATCTAGTGCGTTTTATTTAAAATACCAAAATTAAACGTGGCTAACATGATTAAGTGGTGTATCACAGTAAAATGTGCCTATCTGCAAGTGTTCATATGCTTTTGATGAAGACATAAGTCTCATGATCATATTCAATACTATGGCAGGAAAACTTCCTTGCAGCAGGAGTGATCTTGAAGGTGGCAGCTCTTGGAGCAAGCATGTAGGACCCCTTTCTGACAACAACCGGGAAATTCAAAGCACACTCTGTCTGTTCTATGGGTGCAAGAACAAGCTGTTTATACTAACAGCAGGCTGTGTTCTTCAAAACAAAAGTCTAGTTAAGGATGAATTCTCTTAAACTAGAGTGAAAGTAGCCAGCAAACAACTTCTAAGTAAAAATTAGCGCAAAAAAATGCAAGCAGTGCACAGAGTGAGTTAGGTGCTATCAACTCTAACAGGCTGCCTTGTGATCATTTTAGCATGAATTTAATATTTTGTCTCCATCAGAGAGATTGTGTGGTGTGAAAATAATTGTTAGGCTGCAGCCTCACAGCATACTGAAGGAAAACTGCCAGGGTTAGTTGTGAACGGGCAGAAGCCCTCAGAGCACGCTTCCTGTGCAATTCCTGCTACTGCATCTGCAAAAGCTGCAGCACCCAGATATGCCTTCTAACTTTGAAAGGGAATGCGCTTTGACTTCTGTTTTCTTTTCTGCAGCACTCGGGGATTACAGTGATACTGATATGCTGCATATCTTGTCTGTGGTGAGGCCCTATTGACCCTCCCCACAGCTGGGACCAGTCTCCGTAGTACCTGTATGCTAACAGCCACTGTACAATACCCTGCAGAATGCCCACTGGATTGTGATGGAGATTCTGGTAGTGTGTCCTTATGCAGCAGCCTTGCGATTAGAAGTGTGCAAAATTATAAAAACAAGTAATGTTTTGTGATGCAATAGAATGCTACAGGGAGCCTGAGCAGTGTTCTCACAAACTTGTTTTAACAAGAAAATTAGGGGCATTCTGCCCTGCTCCATTTTGTGATATTAAGCAGGTGCCACCTTCTGCTTCTTTACTGTACAGTACATGGGTTGTTCAGCCATTCAGAAGTCATCACTCTCTGAAACAAAACCAGTTATTATGTTGAGATCAGCATAAAATTTCATCATATTAGAGCCCCTGCACAAAGTCTTAAAGCAAACTGACACACATCCAGCTAGGCACGTATATGGCCTTCCTGCAGGAGAGGAAAGGGAGTTTAAAAAAAGAAGGTGTGGAGTGGGGAAGATATTTGCAATTTGGACTTTCTACTCCCAAAATGACCCACTATACTTGCATGCCTCATCAGTGGAATAGGGCCCATTAGTTAGATTTTTATCATTTCATAAGCAGCATTTGACAAGGTGTAACTCCACCACTTATTCTTTGAACCAGACCAGTGTCTAGCTGTCTCATTTATTGTGGCAGCTTTTATACTTGATGCAGGCATGCAAACAGATCAGTTTATTTAATAACAAAACTTCTGAGAGTCTGAAACTACTAGTACCCCCTTCATCTTTCTGTGTACATCGGCCACACAAGTAATATTCAAGAGAAAATCTAAATGGTAGCAGCAGGAAACATCTGTGGTACTCTGTCATGTTGTGGGTTTGCCAACTGTCATGCTGGAAAGCTCTTCCTGCCCAAACAGCCAGCACTGCAACAGCAAAAAGAATAAAAAATAATGTACAGATGCAGGCTTTCCCTCTCCAGGCAAAGAAGTTCCTACCCTGCTCTGGTATGGCAGTGATGAATGCAGACCTATCAGGATTTAGGGTTGCCTATGAAGTGGCAAAAATGTAATCTGTAAGGTTGTCTCTCTCTCATGTGACCCAGTCTTCTCTGTAACAATCCTGAATCTGAAGCAGCTGCCACTGCTGGTCAGAAACACCTTACCTTACTCTTGTCCCCCTGGAAACTAACCTAAGTGAAGGGTGGAATCAAGTTCTCCTAGTTCTTTTAAGTGTACTAACAAAAATCTAGTTCAGCCCTGGTAAAATAAACCGGTGGTTCAGTCCTTAGATGCACGCCACAAAGGGGCAGCAGAGGGGAGAGCAATGATATCTCTAATTCAGTGCCCAGGTCATCTCTGGACCAGTCATGAGATACGGAGTCAAAGATCCTTTTTAGAGGATGCGTGGGGGGTGTGGAGCTGGGAGGCTAGCATTATGACATTGCTAAACAAATGCATATAGCACAGCCCTGTGCTAAGCACCTGAAGTCTCTGATGGGTCAGACCCTGGCTTTCAGCAAGCATTTAGCAGAAGAAACTAACGTCACAGATAAGACATGGTATGTGCACCAGGCTGTGCAGTTGAAGACCATCCCTGCTCCACTGAGTGCGCTGTTCTGCTTCCTTCTCCACCTCTCTGGATACCATGTTCCCCCTCCTTTGTCACTATAAACAGACTTGTTAAACTGGAAGTCATAGCGGAGGGCCCAGAAGATCAATTGGCCCACTGACCTTCTCTTGTGATTTTTTAACAGCTACATACTCCCTTTCTCCACTTGTAGCTGCAGGTGTTCAGGCACCATTAGGTTCCTTATTTTCCAATAATAGTGGCATATTGGTTTTCCTCACTTGTTTCTGTAATAACATTTGTTATCATTTCTCATACTTTGTACCTGGCAGTTCTGGTCATTGGTTTCAAGCACTTGCTTCAGTTTTTCTGTTGTACTTCACTGTTCATATTTGATATGTTCATGTGTGTTTTCCCCTAGTCCTCCTTGGGGAAGTGCAGAGAAGCAAGCTTATGAAAGACGGAAAGTAAGGTATTTTCCATTTTCCCCTCCCATCAGCAGCAGAAAAAATAAATTATTATGGTTGTTGTTACTGGTTGAGCATGAGGTAGCAGCTGTATGCTGATGAAACTAGGAAATTAATTGTCTAAGGATGTAGTCTGACAACTTCTCTAAGACAATGTATTGGCTAAATATTGCCAAAAGGAGCAGTCCTGCACTCAGCAGCAACTTCCAACCACTTAATGTGTGCCAGTTACCATTGATCTGATCCTGAGAAGAACCAATTCAATGCACTAAATTGGCAGAACACTAAACCGGCAGAACACTAAACCAACAATAAATAAGCAACCACCACAATACTATTCATGTTGGTTTAGCTTTCTAAACCACTTCACTCCTCGGTCAGATGACCACTAATGCCAACATGAAAAGAAGGAGTGATGATGCCCCTGTGGGCAGCAGCTAACCACTAGATTTATTTATGTCTGGTTTAGTACTACAGCTAAGTATAAATATGGTACAGGGATGCAAGAAAAATCATAATTAACACAGTAACTTGATTTTAAAAGCACCTGAAATGAGCTAGTCTTAAACTAGCATATTTAGACATACTGTCAATGCACAAACCTTGACACACCTTACTGATACTGGACTGCCCATTAAGCTTCAGCCTGAGCTAGGAGACACTTAAACCAAATTTAGAATTTATCAACATAAGCAAGAGGCATTTTAAAAACCCTTGAGTTCTGACTCAGGCCTAAACCACACTGTGAATCCCAGGTACTGCCTACATACCTGTATACCTCTTGCTGTAAATCACCATATCCGAGGCAATCCAAGAAACACAGAAACAGCCATTCCCTTGTTCTTCTATATGGCTCTGATATCACCAAAAAAATCCCCCACAAATAGCTAGTGGAAAACAAAAGCTACAACATACTCAAATACAATACTACTGGTGTGAATTTAACCAGCTAAGATGACAGAAGTGACTACTTCTGTCTTAAACTTAACATAACATAAAGAAAAAGTACAATAAGAAATGGGATCTGAACAAGGCATGACATAAAACATTGGCTGAATCTGGAATAATATCAGGACTATTGAACAGAAAATGTCCTTAGCCAAGTGGGACTGTTATGCTCATTTATAGGTAATTTTAGCAAGTGGCCTTAATTAAAAAACAACTCTTATAACTCTGAATTTTATTTCTACATAATTTGGGGTGGTAAGTACTTTCTGGAGGCACACTAGTAATTTCTTGGAGCCCTGAAATCAGAATTGGGAGTCAGACATTAATTTTGTTTCTGATTTTACTATAATCCTCCATAAAATTAGTTTCTTTGGAGCGCACATTTTCAACAGCAGTCTTCCAATAGCCTTCACTACCTTGTATGCTTCTACAGAAATGTGAAAGCAAGCAACTTCCTACCTGTAGAACAACTAATAGAACTAGAAAAATACTTCACAATCTCTGAATAAAAGGCACCGCATTAATGTATCTGATTATTTTTGCTATAATATGCACATCTTGTAATTTTTCATTCAAACCCACTAGTTCCCCAAAGCCTCATAGTAACACCTATCCATCCTTTTCTGCTTTGTTCCTTCAAGTACAGAAAAAAACACATTCTTGCTTTTGGTCTTCACTGGTGTATCATCAACTACCCAACTTCACTGATACACTCTGGATTATTACACAGCCTTCAGTTCATGTTTCTGTCTCATACCCTGTTTGTCTATCTATGTACAATGGAAAATTTGTGTATTTTTCTGAGTGTTTCTAACAGCTTTTTGGGTTCCTGAAATATACTGATCAATTGTAACTGTAGGTGGTAAAAATAGGTGCTTCTCTACATTTTCTGTTTAAAGCTAATGCATATAGTAGTGTTCCTTTTGAAAAGCTGAGTCAAGCATGATGTATTAAGGTTTTATCATGCCTTATATTCTCTATGTCTTTGGTCTAATGGCTGAAAACCTCACCTCAGTTTTAATGTAGTCTGGTTTAAAACAAACCACATGAACCTATAAAATACCTACTAATATGAATGCTGCTATGTGCAAATACCAAGTTCCTCATTAACACCCAGCAAATAGATTTACTGCCACCTTTCATTCATAAATCTGTCAGCTAAGACAGAATTTGGTTTCACAGAGTTTGGACTTCAATAAAAGCTACATTTTTTTCTAAAATTAAGTGAGCTCCGATATCAAGAGCTCATTTTTCTAGTTAAATTTCTTATTTTAGTTTCTCTTGGACCTGTTTATTCCATTCCCTAGTTCATTCACCTTACCAGTCTCTTTAGGTGAAGTGTTGCCTTGTGATGCATGCCTAAACAGATACTTCACCAAGCTAGGTATCTCCATACAACAGTTCACTGTTCATCAGTTTTTATCAACTCACTCTTGCAGTTAATATCCACATTATACTAGATGATGCTGTTGCTAAGCAATACTAAATGGAAGATATTCTATAAACACCATTCTATACAGCATCTGCTGAAGCATTAATAAATTTGTTCTAACCTTTGCTACATTGGACTAAATTCTTCCAAATTTGTTCTAACCCTCATGAACCCAGTAAGATACATGAATAGTTCTCGATTTTAAACACAAATTACCAAACAGTTTGCTAAAGTAACTTGATTCCAACACATTGAATTTTGCAACATGACAGTTTCTCAGGTATTGTATACAATGGCAAAGAGCCATCATACCACACATCTATTTAGAAAACAACTGCTTTGCTTATTTTTAGAAAAGCTAGATGCAAGCGCGTTGAAATAAAAATATATTTACCAACATACCCATGTTACTGGCAACACAGCAAACATTACTGGTATTGAACATCCATTAAAACATTACCAAAAAAAAAAAAAAAAAAAAAAAAAAAAAGAAGAAAGAGAAAGATGGTCTTTAACTTCGGAATTTCACGTGGGTATCCAGCCAGCTAGTGATGCCACTGCTATAAAACACCATAATAGGATTATCCCAGAAAATTCCATAGTCAAACCAGTCCCGTTACCAGAAAACAATCAGTGGCTGCAAACATTCTCAGATTCAAATAATGCACATACATTATAGAGTATGAGTTATAAGCTGACATTGAAGGTAACACTAAGAGAGGTTTACATGCAGCTCAGTGCAGCATGCAATATGCTTCAGCTGCATATTACTATGTCAGTATTTTTCCTGTGCTGTTTGGGTACTTAGGGAGAAACATTAGGGAATTTAGTCCCTGAAGTCATTAGAAAGATATGTATCTTTTATACAAAAGCATCTAATTAAAAGGAACAAACGGAAAACCCCTTTTGGATAACACACTCACTTTTATACAAATTCTAATGACTTTAAGACAAGTTTTTGGCAGAGTAATTGTCACTCTCAGCTTCTAATCCAGATGGTTATTTGGTTTAAAGTGCTGGTTTTAAATTATGCAGTTTTCCTTTACACATGTTTCCCTTCAGGCACTTTAAGTTCTCTTGTTTATCCTTCAGTACAAATACAATCTATACACTGAACAAGGAAAAATCTCAAATATCTATCAGCTACAACAGCCCTCTGATCATTTCCAAGGCCCTCCTCTGGACCCCTGAACAGGTCCATGTCTTTCTTGTACTGGGAGACCCCAGAGCTGGATGCAGTAGTACAGGTGGGGTCATGAGAGCAGAGTAGAGAAGGAGAATCACCTCCTTCAACCTGCTGGCTACGTTACTTTTTATGCAGCCCAGGATATGGTTGGCTTTCTGGGCTGCAAGCGCACGTTGCCGGCTCATGTCCAGCTTTTCATCCACCAGTATTTCCAAGTCCTTCCTCACAGGGCTGTTCTCAATTCATGCATCCCCTGGTCTGTATTGGTACTGGCAATTGCCCCAAGCCAGGTGCAGGACCTTGCACTTGGCCTTATTGAATTTCATGAGGTTTGCACGGGCCCACTCGTCAAACCTGTCAAGGTCCCCTGGATGGCATCCCATCCCTCAGGCATGTCAGCTGCACCACTCAGCTTGGTGTCACCCACAAACTTGCTGAAGATGCACTCAATCCCACTGTCTATGTCATTAATGAAGACATTAAATGGTATTGGCCCCAAAACAGACCCTTGAGGGACACCACTTGTTACTGGTTTCCACTTGGACACTGAGCCATTGACTGTAACTCTTTGGATGCAGCCATCCAGCCAATTCCTTATCCACCGAGTAGTCCATCCATCAAAACCATATCACTCCAATTTGGAGGCAAGGATGTTGTGAGGGACCATATTAAAGGCTTTACAGAAGTTCAGGTAGATGACACCAGTTACTTTTCCCTTGTCCACTGATGCAGTCACTCCATCACAGAAGGCCACTAGATTAGTCAGGCATGATTTGCCCTTGGTGAAGCCATGTTGGCTGTCTCTGATCACCTCTTCATCCTCCATATGCTTCAACATAACTTCCAGGAGGATCTGCTCTATGATCTTACCGCACACAGAGGTGAGTCTGACTGCTCAGTAGTTCCCAGGGTCTGGGTGTAATATTCCCTTTTCTCCAGTCACTGGGGACTTCGCCTGACTGCCATGACTTTTCAGATACGATGGAGAATGGCTTAGCAGCTACACCTGCCGATTCCCTCAGGACCCTAGGATGTTTCTTAGACTATATGTTTCTTAGACTAAAAGTAACATCATATATATTCCAAATCATCCTTGCATTTCAAATCTGTATGTACCTACTTGATATCCTTTTCTTTTCCGTTTTCTTGCTGCTGTTGGCAAACAGATTTTAATGGGATTTTGATAAGAAAATTTCAACAAAACCAAAAAACAACAGTAATCCACAAATTACTTTACAGTCTTAATATTTATTTTCACAACCATTTTGATGTATGAGAAAAAAAGGCAGGATCAGAGGCTGGAAAGATGCTGGGGGCATAAGGTATACCGGTTCCACAACTGCAAGACAGCCTATAATTAAATCTTTGTGCCCTGAGACTACATTCTTCTCCTGCATGTAGGTGGATGAATAACCGACACCGCGCAGGCAAAACGTATCTCACAGTCCCCTCTAGCGCCCACGGCGCATCACCGCCTGCTTGTGTCCCCCGTCTGCCAACAGCCCAAGGGCCAGAGGCCTCTCGGGGGGTCCGAACAGCTCTGCTGCTAACACAGCTGCTCCCAATATGATCCCACATAACTAAAGTTGGGGTTCTCAGTTTTATTTTAAAGTAGGATTAATATTAAGTTAAAAGTCCTTATTTTAGATATGACAGAATTTTACATGGGTGTCCTGGTTTCAGCTGGGATAGAGTTAGTTTTCTTCCTAGTAGCTGGCATAGTGCTCCGTTTTGGATTTAGGATGAGAATAATGCTGATAACACACTGATGTTTTAGTTGTTGCTAGGTAGTGCTTACCCTAGTCAAGGACTTTTTCAGCTTCCCATGCTGTGCCAGGTGCACAAGAAGCTGGGAGGGGGCACAGCCAGGGCAGCTGACCCAAACTGACCAAAGGGATATTCCATACGATATGACGTCATGCTCAGTATATAAACTGGGGGGAGTTGGCCAGGGGGCAGTGATCGCTGCTCAGGGACTGGCTGGGCATCAGTCAGCGGGTGGTGAGCAATTGCATTGTGCATCACTTGTTTTGTATATTCTTTTATCATTATTATTATTATTTTCTCTTCCTCTGCTGTCCTATTAAACTGCCTTTATCTCAACCCATGGGTTTTATTTTTTTTTCTGATTCCCCCATCCCACTGGGGAGTAGGGGGAGTGAGCAAACGGCTGTGTGCTGCTTCGTTGCCGACTGGGGTTAAACCATGACAGTGGGCTGGTATATTACATTTGCCCCTTGTGCACATGCATTGTATTACCTCAATTATTATGAAATCATATGTGATCAGTGTAATTTATGTGTGCATCGCAACATACATGCACAAAGGGTGCCAAGTGTGTCTATGCATCCTTGAATTCTACGTGTACTTTTACTAGGTCCTTTCCTACAGTGACCACGCAGCCTGCATGAACCTTGAGTTACAATCTTAAAGTGTTCCTCCATACACACAATGTCTGTTTGGACATATGCTACCTTAACTCAGCACCTGAGAAAAAAACTTCACAGCTGCTGAAACAACAGCCTACTGAGACGTCATGCTTGGAAGATATTTTCTGATGTTTGTCATTGTCATCACAGTGCACAACAACTTAATACAGTAGATCGCACTTGTATAGCACAGAACAGTTATTCTCAACCTTAAAAAGACAATGTCAACTCATAATTGTATTAAATCATTAAGAGTTACAATAATCTTAAAATTGTTCTGAAAATAAAATCTATGCATGCTAATGAGAAAAAATAATCAGCATAAAAACTATTACCTGCCAGTTTTATAACTACAGTCATTATAGCTAATTATATGTCTGCAGCAAGGGAATACTTTGTTTCCTACAAGCATTTGGGAGTCTTCAAAACACTCTCAGGTGAAGAGAAGCAGCAAGGAACAGACTAACTTTGTAAGCCCTACAATTTGAGAAACACTCTTCCAGCAATTTGCAAAAAGAGGGATGCCGCCCTCTTTCTCTCAGTAATTGCAGTCCTTCCTTTGCTTTATACCTATCACCTGGCACTTCATAATTCAGGAATTTTGTGGGCAGGTACAGATTCCAGTTTATTGCTAGCATCCCAAAATGAGTGAAGGATACTGAGCCGCTGGAAGTGTAGCAGCTGTGAAGAAGGCAAAAGGAAAAAGATTCAGTATGATTGGGAATTGTCATTTAGCTCAGCTTGTAAATAAAATAACATGTGCTTCTATCCACTGGGTTTTAAGCAGCTTGCAGAACACATCTGAACCTGAGAACATAACGTACCAGAAATACTGAGATACCGTAATACATAGTTACCACAGCACAGGGGGTAGTTTCTCTCATTCAAGAGAAAAGGACAGGAAAGGAGAACGCAGAATAACTTAAGATCACTCAAAGTTTGGTACTAAACCTGCTTCCCAGAGGGACAGGATCTAAATGTAGCTTGGCTGTCTCCTTGCTGAGAGGCATCATTCAGAGCTGATAAACCCCAGGAGAAAGAGGATAGTTGGAAAAACAGTTGAGAAACGGCTGGAAGCCTTCAACAGTGGTGAAGAAGCCAGGGGAATTTGAGTTTAACTTGTTAACTCACTGTTCTTGCAACGTGGCAAAATGTCCGACATTTAAGTCTTATAATTACCAACTTTTTTTAATGCTACATTTTACTTTGTGATAACTAAATCCTGGAAGCTAACACAAAGGGATAGGTGAGTGAGCTGTGTAGGGGAAAAAAAAAAAAAACAACAAACCAAACCAATAACAAATGATGACATAAAACTGTATCTTTAGTTAGGTCCAAGTTAAAGTCAACGTGTCCTGACCCACTGCTTATTTTTTTGAAAAACTTCTTTTATGTTCTGAAGCTGTAAAGGCAAATTATCAGCCTGCATAACATCAAAGTAAGGAGTGGCTAGCGAATTTTCATGGAAACCTTCTTATATACTTTTTGTGGTAATCCTGCTTTTTTCAGCACTTTTAAAATTGTTATTTTAAATGTGCATTTCATGGTTAAACACAATTGATTTGGAACTGTCCTATAACTGACAAATCTTACATGTTGGCCTAATTACTGACCTGATTCTGTAGATGTAAGAGTTTAGTGTCAGATGAAACTCTGTAAAATGCAGACTGGATTTAAAAAAAAAGGGTAATTGCAGTGTAAGTTACTTCTTCACGAACACTTGCATATCAAATGACAGTTTTATCACAGCCCTTCCTTTTGCTAATTGATGTCAACCCTCTTTTTACGACCATAGCTATAGGAGAAGTATTTTTTCAGTGAGATAGATTCCTTTATCTAGCTTACCATGAAGCTGCATAAACATTCACAGCACTACTAACACCAACACTTCAGTGGTTTTCTGGGGTTTTTTTAAAGGTAGTTGTACTTTTTCAGAGCATTAAAGGACTGTTTGAAGACAACTCTGTACAACACAAACATGAGCGCTGACCTGGAAATCTAGAAAGTATTAACAGGCTAAGAAACAACTGGGAAAAAGACAAAGAGGCCAAACTACCTGAGGTGGCTTAATACAAAATCAGTCTCCGGTGTTAAGCAGAGCTATTCTGCATCAATTTGTAAGCCACAAAACCGAGGTAATGTGGGCCAGATCTTCCACCAGCTTTGAAGATTTTGCTTCTTCAGGTTTGCTTTCAGCTAAACTGAAAGAAAAGGCCCTCAAGGACAAGCAAGCGAAAGCATGCTCTGCCTACAACCGGGCCGGAGGCAGCGCCTCGGGCCCCCGGGGGCTCCCCGCGGCCCGGGGCTCCTCCGGCAGCCCAGACGAAACACCAGCGGCGCAGCTCAGAGCGCCGTGCTGCCGCCTGGCTTGAGAACCAGCCCAGCCCTGGGGGTGTTCCCTCACAGGCTGGTAGGAAAGGGGGTTTATTTTTAGAAATACTAACCCCCCCATCGAGTTTCCCACCTCCGGCCCCGCCTGCTCCAGCACCCACCGAACCGCGCCGCCCCAGCGGTAGCTCAGCCCCTCCCAGCCACAAGCCGCTGTGGCCCAACCAGCGGACAAACTCGGACTTCAATTCGCGCCGGCTCGACCGGGGAGGCCGCTCCGCGCCGCGGCCGCCCACCCCGGGACCGGGACCGGGGAACAGCCGGACGCGACCGAGGAGGCGCCGCCTGCTCGCGCGGTAGCCAGGCAACGCGAGGCGCGCTGCGGCTCCATGCCTTTAAGAGGGAGTCGAGCACCTACACGACCGATAGGCGGCTCTGCGGCCCCGCCCCCCTGCAGGGCGGCCGGCGAATGGGCGGATCGAAAGACGCGATGTTGGCGCCGCGGATGAATTCGGGGCTCGGCCGGCCGCGCCTGGAGCGCGGGGGGTTTGACGGGCCGCCGCGCCGCTCCGGCAGCTGCCGTTGCCGCGGCGCCCCGCTCCGCCCATGGCTTGCGCGCTGGTAAGGGCTCGGCCCCGGGCAGCCAGGGCGGTGCTCTGGCGAGCTGCGGCTGCCGGCCTGCGAGCGGGCACCACGGTCGGCGGGCGTNGGGGGTTGGTGGGAGGGGGTCCCCCCCACCCGGCGCCTGACGGTACGCACCCTCTCCCCCAGGAGGACCCTGTCTTGATCCGGCCTTTCCGAGGCCACAGAGCGGCGGTGACGGGCGTCGCCTTCAACGCGGACGCCGCGGGGCTGGGTGAGTGCGGGGGGCCGGCGGCGGGGCCGGGCGCCGTTTGCTTTCCGGGCGGGGCGGCTGAGTTCCTTCTGTCCCTCCCTGTCAGCCGGCAGGTCAGGGAGCGGAGGCGGGGCGGGCTCCCGCGCCGGCCGGGCGGGCCGAGGAGTCTCTGCCCCTTCCTTAAGCGACAACTTTTTGAGCAAACCACAAGGCGGGAGGAGGGGTTTGTCCCGCGGCGAGAGGGGAGGAGGAGGAGGAAGTAAGCGAGGGGAGCGCCGAGGCCGGAGGGGCGGGGGGGCTGCTCCGTGCCTCCACTGCCGCCCCGCTCCCCCCGCGGTCCCCCTGGAAACCCCTGGGCTCGCCGCGGAGGGACTGGCTGCAAACTCGGCCGGCGGCCCGAGCCCGAAGCTGAGAGTGCCTGCAGCTCCCTTCGTCCTGGGGGCGTGGGGGGGAGCCGGCGGTAGTTCACGGAGCTCCTCTCTGCTAGGCGCTGCTTTTAATTGCCTACGATGAGGATCCGTCTAGCGAGAAGATGGACGTGGGTCCGCAAAAGCTGCGTGTTTCTCGGTTTCTTGATGATCGCTTACTTTGTGGTCGAGCTGTCGGTTTCTTCCTTCGGTGCCTCCCTCGCCGGGGAGAGCATCACCAAAGGGAAATGGGAGAGGCGCTTTTCTGACAGAGCAGAAGAAGCTGTGGATTTGGCTCGTCCAGTTTATGACAAATCCCCGCCTGATCCTTATGCCCCAGGAGAATGGGGTAAGCCCTCTCGCCTGCAGCTGAGTCCTGAGGAAAAGAAACAGGAAGAAGAGCTGATTGAGAAGTATGCAATTAATATTTATTTGAGTGATAAAATCTCTCTCCACCGGCACATTGAAGATAATCGACTGAGTGGCTGTAAAGCTAAATCTTACAACTACAGAAGACTGCCCACGACATCCGTTATAATCGCCTTTTACAATGAAGCCTGGTCAACGCTGCTGCGGACGATACATAGTGTTCTTGAAACATCACCTTCAGTGCTTCTAAAAGAAATTATACTGGTGGATGACTTGAGTGATAAAGTGTATTTGAAGACTGAACTTGAAAAATACATAAGCAGTCTGAAAAGGGTTCGTTTGATAAGAACCAACAAACGAGAAGGGTTGGTTCGTGCACGCTTAATTGGTGCTACCTTTGCTACTGGTGATGTTCTCACATTTCTAGACTGTCACTGTGAATGTGTTTCTGGCTGGCTGGAACCACTGCTTGAGAGGATTGCTGAGAATGAGACTGTTATTGTTTGTCCTGTCATTGACACCATTGACTGGAGAACATTTGAATACTACATGCAAACGGCAGAGCCCATGATTGGGGGGTTTGACTGGCGGCTGACATTCCAGTGGCACACAGTGCCTAAACATGAACGTCTCGGGCGCAAATCTGAAACCGACCCAATCAGATCCCCAACTATGGCTGGTGGCTTGTTTGCTGTCAGCAAGAAGTATTTTGAGTACCTGGGTACCTACGATACAGGAATGGATGTTTGGGGAGGGGAGAACTTAGAATTATCATTTAGGGTTTGGCAGTGTGGAGGCATGTTGGAAATTCATCCATGCTCCCATGTAGGCCATGTGTTTCCAAAGCGTGCGCCCTACGCTAGACCAAATTTCCTTCAGAACACAGCACGTGCTGCTGAGGTGTGGATGGATGAGTACAAAGAGCACTTTTACAACAGAAACCCTTCAGCAAGAAAAGAAAACTATGGAGATATTTCTGAAAGAAAGATATTAAGAGAGCGTTTGAAATGCAAGAGTTTTAGCTGGTATTTAAAAAACATATTTGCTGAGTTGCATGTACCAGAAGATCGTCCTGGCTGGCATGGTGCTATCCGCAGCACAGGAATAGCTTCAGAATGCCTCGACTATGCCTTACCAGAACATCATCCTACTGGGGCTCACCTTTCTCTCTTTGGATGTCATGGTCAGGGAGGCAATCAATTTTTTGAATACACATCAAATAAGGAGATTAGATTTAACTCTGTAACTGAGCTATGTGCTGAAGTCCCTGAGCACGAAGACTTCATAGGTATGAGGAGCTGCCCCAAAGATGGATCTCCTATCCCAGAAACTATTATATGGCATTTCAAAGAAGATGGGACTATTTATCATCCTCATTCGGCAAAGTGCCTTACTGCTTATCGTACAACTGAAGGGCGTGCTGATGTGCAAATGAGAACTTGTAATGCTGCAGATAAAAATCAGATTTGGAAATTTGAGAAATAATCACTGCTGGTACTATGAATTGAATGGACTGCGATCTCCAAGGTTTTTACATGCGTGAGCAGATAGTGATGTTTGATTGCATACCTTGGAATGTCTTCAGATGCGTCTGTACTGGTGTAGAGACTATATCTGCTGTGGTGAACTGTATGGAAAGCAAAAGTAAATACTGGGGTTTAGTTTCTAAAACATCGAATATTGATCTAATGCCTTTTATTTTTGTAAAATTTTGATCTGTTATTTTCTTACTTTGGTCTGTCTTGATTATGGTAAAACAAAGGCTTTTGAGTAGATTGAGGAGGGATTTTTTTTTTTTCTTTAGAAAAAAAGATAATACACATTAAACCTGCAAGATAATGTTACATGTAAGTAAAGAATCTTAACTTAGAGAAGTTAAGGTTCTTGCAGTGGAATTAACTGACCTATGTTGCAGATACATATGTTATAATGTATCTAACACCCTAAGTAATGCTACAGTAGCAGCTGATTGAATTCACATAGATGTGGAAAGTTGAATCTTAAGCCTTGTAGTATTCTGCAGTTTTCTGGGAATTTACATGCTCGTAAGGGTTTCAGGGTGACAACAAGCTATATTACATGGAAGAAAAGGAAGGGGTTTTTTTAGTAGATGGGCTTTGGCACTGTTTTGCAGTCTTGTGCCTATTCTGGAAAACTTACTTCATGAGGGTGAGTAAGGAGCTCTCATGCGTTTAGAGAAGAGTGTGGTAGTGGTGGAACGAAGGATGTGCTGGTGGTACCACAAATGGGAAGAAATAGAGATGGCTACAAGTAAGAATTCTGTTTAAAGGTAATGGAGAAGGAAAGAAAGCACAGAATTGCATTAGCTACTGCTCTTTCTTAGCTATATATTTTATATTTACGTTGCCTCTGTGTAAGCTTTTGCATGTTAAGCCAGGCATCCTAGGGACACATAGCTTATGTGACTATACCATATATCCTTTTTTTTTTTTTTTGGTCTGTCAGTGGGGTAGAGGAAGGTGACACAGAGGAAAACTTGGGCTGTTTTATTTTGCATCATGTATTTTGGCAGCTGCTGGCATATATCAGCCCTAGGTAGAGTTTTGAAATAACGCAGCATATGCTGCCTCTTTCTAGTCACAATAGTACCACGGGAGACCTCGGGTAAAGGTTGGGAAGCTGGAGTTCCTGAAGTGAAGGATGTTGAAAAGGCAAAGGGCAGCTTGGAGAAAACAAAGGTTTGTTGGTTAGGTGGTTCACAGAACAACTTATTTAGAATGTTTTCTGTATCCTGTTATGCTGAATTTTGAATAATATTGATTCTTGAATCATGTCACTAATCTGTTTTGACTGTGATTATATACAGTAGGTGTGATAGATATATTGTGTTCTTGAAAAAAAAAATCTTGTGTTAGTATCTGTGTTTTTAGCTTTATACGATTTAAGTTGAAAGCTTATCTTAATGTTTCAGGCATTCCAGCTTTTTTGATTACTTTCATTGAAGTGATAAATGTTCTTCAGTAGCCACAGTGTAGTAATTCTTGACATGGGGCTGGTAGGTAGGAACTTGAGCAATAAGAATCTTGATACTTGAGGAATGTAATAGGTGTGCATTTGCTGCAGGTGTTAATAGGTAGGAGATTTAAAAGGGAGCAAGTGAGACCTGAAATAAGCGAAGATTTGCCAAAAATAAAGCAAGAGTAAATTGAGATATATTCTTGAATCTTAGTGGGTTTAAAGAGTTGAGAAGTTTGGGTGGAAGCAGGCTAAGATAGAAGGGGAACAGAAGAAGAATATTTGGAGCTGTGGATGTAGCGTTGAATCATGCTAAAAATGCTTGCCACTGTGTGGCATGGGTTGGTTTAAGTCTTGAACTTATTTTTAGGAGGTTACTTGCAATTTGATTTTTTTCTTCCTTTTTCTTTTCTTTTTTTTTTTTCTTTTAAAAAGGGAACTTCTTTACTATATAAGGGAGACATTCCTGAAGAATTCCATTCCACTCTGTAGCAAGAAATTCTTTGTGGACCTACAAGTTATAAACCATTTATCAAATTTTAAAAGGCAGCCAGTCATTATGTGCTGGGGCAATAAATTATACAAAGTATGTGCTTTTGTGAAAAGCTTGCTGTAAACTGTTACATTCAATAGAAACGACAGGAAAAAGGCTTGAGTTCTACATGGCAGAGCATACGTTGTATGTGCAATGCATGTTTCCTCAGATGAAAGTAATTAAATGGTATGAATATAGACTATGCAACTCTTATACAATTAACATTTTTTAGTACTTGGCAAAAACTACATTTCATATAAAGAACTACCTTCATGTTAAAACTGACATACAAAGTGTTCCTTATCTATTTAAGCAATAAGTCTAAGTGAATCTGCCTCTTAAAGTTTGAAAAGTTATTCTCTGTGTGTATCTGAACTCTTCTTCCTTCTCCCCACCACCTCCCATTCTATTTTTGTGGTTACTTAAGAACTAAAAGGGGAAAAAAAAAAAAGCAAAAGTCAATAACCTGGCCCTAAAATAAACAAATAAATAAAATTAAATTTGTTCCCAATGGGAATAAAAAAGGCTGGAGTGTGGCTAGAGAAGGAGAAAGAGAATTAAAAAAAAAGCCTTGCCATTTCAAGTTCCACTGGTTTTGAACTGAGTTGCAGCTATTCTACAGAAATACTCCAATACAGCTGTTTTTCAGTGTGTACAGATTTCTGGAAAATCTGAAACTCTGAAAGATTTTCTATTCTGTGAGACTTTGAAAGTTTGGGGAACACTTGTATATATTGATTTTAAACTACTGATTTTGAGTGACTTAAACTGAATGTAAACTTAACACTGAATAAATGTGGGAGGGCCTTGGGGTTTCTTTTGAAAAAATAAAATCTGGAATGATAATTAAATGTTGGCTAGTGTGCTGACTCTTTTCAGTTCTCTTCCACTTGTGTAAGCACATACAGTATATGGTAAAAACCATGATGAACTTGAACTTCATGGGAGCTATTAAAAGTTCCTCATAATTTATCCACTGTGCTTAGAATCCCAGATCAGCTCCCTTCACAGAGGTTTAATTAATAACTGTTTTCCTCCGAGTAGGAAATCTTGTGAATCACTGTTACATATGTTTATACTGTGATGTTGCATCTTCTCACACTGAGATTTCCAGGGTTCCTGTAAAGTAAAGTGTGTGGGTTTTTGGTGGTTGGTGGTGTTTGAATATTCACACATACATCATGTGCACAGCCCTGTTCTCCAGCTGACCTGTAATTCTCGCACTGGGTGAGTTAATTATATTGAGGATGCTTTGGTATTTGGGGGAAAAAAGGATGACCAAGGGGTACATCAAGCTGTTACAGCCTGGCTGAGTATGTCTTTTCTGATCTTTTGCACAACTTTCTTATAGCCATTACTGTGGTATTGTGGGAAATGGGAGTGTAATGGTAATTCCATATTGTGGCAACTTGTGTCTTCATATATACATATGTATACCATCAATATTCACAACTTATAAATTGAACTTGGTTTCATTGCAAATACCATAAACTTTTTTTCATGGCATATGTGAAGCCCAGATATCTGTTTAGAGAACTGCAGCAAAGTGGTGTGTAAACTTGGCCTTTGCATAAGGCCAAGTCTTTATTCTTTGGTGTTAAGTTCTGTTATGACTCATCACCAGAAAAACAAATTACCTAAAGATGGCAGCTATTCTTGGGCGTGTACATGAT
>VYZW01058879.1:1548-12741 GCA_013401315.1 Balaeniceps rex | reverse complement strand
CAAAGCATTCTATGATTCTATGATTCTATGATTCTAAGACCTTGTAAGTCTTCACTTGCAACATACTTTTACAAACGTAAACATGTAGTCAAAATCACATTAGGCTTTCAGCCAAGCAATTCCTTCAGAAAACAATAGTGCTGAAGATACAAACATATGGCAGAGTTGAGGTGTGGCAGCAAGAAAACAAACCCAAACCAATTCCTAAATTATATAGGTTCTAGGCCATCATCACATACCCACAATATGATTTACAGCTGCCCTTTGTGTTGTAAAAAAGCATACTTCAATCACTGCACTAGCCTGGAGCTCTGGGCGTGTAATTACATGTGGATCTAGCACAGATTATTGTACATTGTGTTGAAGGAGAACTGGGAGGAGGAAAAAACTCTGCATAATGTTCAATAATAAAAATACTCAACCTACTTCATGCTGACTAGGATTCAAAGGCAAGGCTAACTTGCTGTATAAAGGTGAGAAAATGAACTGGTTACATAGGAGCTTTCAGACAGAATGTACAGAAAAGCACTGAAAGCATTACTCTAATTCTACTTACTTTCCTTCTGAATTGCTTTCCATTTTCCTTAATCTGTAATGGGACCACATGCAGGATGCCTTGTATATTTTCCATACTGACATACTTTGGCATGAACAGAGTGTTTAAACCAAGTATTTAAACCTCCAACGCTAAGTAAACCAATGCTTCAAAGGCCATTTGTTCCACTGATGGAAGAGAGTGAGATCATATTCACAGAACAATTTCTGTGACACAAATCCTTAGAATGAAATTATGCACAATTGGAAACAAACAGCAGGTGTATATAATCAGGTTTCTGGAAAACCAGCAGCTCTGAACGTAAAGAACATTTTACACATCTAGAGAGCATCTTACTGGGACATATCAAAAACTTTCAGGAACATTCGAACGTTCAATCTACAAAATGCTCCCATCAAAACAGTAATTATCCCTACTCTACAGAGGACAGGTTGCTTTGACTTAATGTGTTACTGCTCACTAGCTGAGCAGCAGTAACTATCCACAAACTCTCCTTTTCTTCTTGAGAAACACAGGTTAACATATGACCTAAAATTTATTAAACCCTTGGATTAGAATTTGGATTATGCTTTTCTTAGGAACCAAGAAAGAAGTTGTTACATAGAAAATGAATAAATAGAGAAACAAATCTACTGTTTTGAAATTCAAATAACTCTGGGGAAAAAAGGACAAATTTATCTTGTCATGCATTACACACATCCTCCTGCCAATTTAGCAACACCTAAATTTTGTCCTTCGTCCAACTGCAGAGCAGTGATTTTTTGCTTGTAATATGAAGTTCATACATGTGCCTACATACATGCTCTTTCCATGGCAAGACTGTGGTGCAACTTTTGGAAAAAATGTAAGATCAAGGGTCTCTATAAAGTGTCATGTGGGACAAGAGATTCCCTATTTCACCTGAAAAGCAATTGAAAGTCTGGAAAGGCCGATTATTTGCAAAAGCTTTGTTTTGGAATCTGGCTATTCAAGTGGAGTTCTCAAATCACAAACAGTAATGTTGGGCAGACAAATTGTTATAAAAATTCATAATTAGTAATCAGAGTTCCTACACATAAGATAGTGATTTAACCACTCAAACAGAAACAGAGCAATCAAGCTTTTAGCAAAGATGTCGTACTAACATTAAATTCATAAGTGTTTACTCGAGGACATAGACATATTTTTAAAATCAAGGGGGAATAGAAGTCTCAAGGAATGAAATATGCATCTCCTACTACAAGTGCCTCTTAAAAATTGCAAAGAAGCCATAGAATATTAACTGTTTAAATAGATTCTAGTGACCTGTTAGAAAAACATGCTGAAATGCATCTGGATATCCTTGAAATTTAGTTGAAAATATATCCTGCAATTCAGGTTAAGTTTATACCAGAACAGTTGCAAGTTTAATTTATGGAAAACCAGTTCTGCTTGCAAACATGCCCACTTGACTGTGTAAGGACTGAAAGACATGACTAAACTCTCTGTATGCAGAAATGCAAGCACACTTCAAATTAGGATGCTACAGTACCTAGTTTAACTAGTAATAAATAATAAAAACTGCTATTTTTTTTACCAATAACTTACAAAATAGATGCTCTTCCTCTATTGAAAACCATTAGTCAGGTATTTTCAGAGCTGTTTGTGTTTTGATAATATCAATGAGGTTGACTCACAAAGAGTAATAACAAAAGGAGCAGTATTTTTCAGTGCTGTAAGTGTGCCAAGATAAAAATGGAAATGTTAAACTTTGTACGAATTTCTGGCTCACATTAATAGATGCAAAAATAAGTCATTACAATACCCAATTAACTCACAAAGCGTGGGCTGAACAGGAAAAGCAGTCATAGTATCTATCTTCAGTAGTGTTGTCATCTAACATATTCACCTACAACGGAGTATTGCTAGGAAGTGAACTTATCTGAATTTTGCATTTATATGTGAAATATCACTATGGCCTTAAACCAATGTCTAAAGAAGTCAAAAGCACACCTTCTCCTGTCTGTAGGTCAAGCACAGAGTGAAAACATGTAAAAGAACAAACTTTTTCATCAAGACACAGCTAGGAACCTGCCATGACCAACATGATTATAAGTCAGTGCCAAAGCAATGCATTCTAATTAGCAGCAGCTTTAATCGCTGTTGCTAGAAATTGTAATAATCTTTATCCACAGCTGAAAAAAGAAGAAAATGGGCTATCTTCTAACACAACATGAGAAAGATGCTTCTATGGAGACAAAGTAGGGACCTTATGAAGTCTGATTGATTCAGATTATAAAGTCTGACTGATTCAGAGAGTCACAGCTATTAAGGGATCCACGGAAGGAAGCACAGAGACAATTGCGCGAGAAGCAGGCAGGCATTGCTTTCAGCACAGTGAGAACAAGCTTTCAGCAAGTACCACTCGCTTTGACCTGTGACTTGAAAACAGTCAATAAAAATAATCTGGTTGTGTTTCTCTCTTTGCCCATCAATTTCAAGGAGGCTTTTGGGACTACAGAAAGTAAATGGAAGAAAACTCTAGGTTCTTTGTGCTGCGTGGAGCTAATGCCAGAATGATAACTGATTTGCTGGTGTAAAAGTTATAACAACAAAATGAAAGTGTGAGCAACAAAACAGCTGAGATTCAACACTTCTTTCTTCCCCCCAAACATGATGGAGAATACTTTCAAAACCTGAAATGCAATAGCCCAAATAGTTTATTTTGTCTGGACAATTAGGATGTATTTTCAGGGCAGTGTGAAGGGAATTAAGGAGACAACTTCCATTAACAGCAGCATCAGGGTTCCCATTCACAGCTGGAAACAAAGAGCAGACTTTCTTTCCATATTTATCAGTCTGTACTTTATTAAAATGGACACACTACAAAAAGCATGTAAACATATTTAAGAAGCAAGGGAAACACTTCAAAGAAGGATTGAGAAATATACGAGAATTATCACAAAAGCTTACGTTGGGATTTTCAAATTCACATTCAGTAGGATTGGAGTATTTTGTCAGCTTACGCTCTTCTGAAAATCTAAGCATTAGCTAGTAGACTTCTTCCGATATTTAACTGATTTAACTGAAATCCAAGAAAGCTGTTCTTACAAAATTACACTCTACTGAAACCAAAGCAGCTGCAGGGAGCTGAAGTATATGATAAGCTATGCACTTCTGAATCTGCAGAGATTGTTTTACATGAGCTTCTGCTGTGCACCACTAAGCTGAGACACGGCAAAACATGCAGTCATCCTGTCTGAGGCTGGCAACCTCAAAGTTTTTTCAGCCACACCAGCTCAAGCAATTCAAATGTTTTCTAAATGACACCTTGAATCCTCTAAACCTGTGATTTCAGTAGGATGGGGTTTTCTTTCCCTAAATGAAGTTTTCCATATATGAACAATAAGTAGTTTGATTCTGAAACTCAGATGTTGTCTTCTTAAAAGGAAAGCATGGAATAACAGCATCATGACATGTTTGTACTGTAAAAAGATAACTTACATTGTAGACAAAGAGACTAATGTGCTGAAGGCTCCAGGGGTGATAGTGCTGATGTGATTGTCATACAGAGAAAGAAGCCTCACTGAGCTCAGTCCAGCAAAGGTGTCATTGTTTATACAGCTGATAGAGTTGCTCCTCAGCATCCTGCAAGGATTAAAACAGGGAATTAGGAAGTACTGGAAGGGGATATAATTTCAGGATAGGAGGTCCTTTACCTAGGGCATCAACAGATGCTTTGGCAAGCACTGTACTCTTTTTATTGATTGCTGAAGTACAACACAGCTAAAGGAGGGCTAGATTCATGTAAACATTGTCTCATGAATTTAAAACTCATTTCTTCCACACACCATTAGAGGCTGATGGGAGCTCCACATCTGAAAGTAGTATGCAATTAAAATTATGACTAGTGGCAAACTTGAAATAGACACTAAAGTCTTAATGTAGTAAATATCTGAGAGTAAGTGAAGATGTATTTCAGAGATCAATTGAGAAAGACTGCCAGAAATGTGTGACAATACCAATACTAGTGGGTTACTTCTATTTCTATCATGGATGGGTTTTGCAATCCACACTGCAAAAGTATGGAAGGAAACATTACCCTCCGCAGAAATCAAAGAATAGCTTAGGAAAGATTTCCAGACCTAACACAAGCTCTGAAATGTCATTAGAATCATTAATTGACATGACAGAAAGCAGTAGCCGTCCTATAAAATGGTCGTTGCTCAGTGCTTGTACCAGATGAATCAGTGCTGTGTTTTGGAAGATACATCTCTCTGAGTTGTTATGGTAACAATGAACTCAACGATAAAGCCTAATTAATCTCAAAGACTGTAGTATCTTGTTTCACTCCATAACAAAGAAGACTCATGTATATTTGTTACACTGTATGCCAATCAACATCTGGGTCTGTAAACATCACTACACAGTTGTGATATTCCTACTTAGGTGAAAAATTATTCAGTAATTAAAGCATAATACCAAAAATCCACAAAATATATGCAGCTCATACTGCTGTTCCAGTGAATTGATCCTCCAAACTGAGGAGGGTTAATTCCTTGGTATCTGTCCTGGTTTCAGCTAGGATAGAGTTAATTTTCTTCCTAGTAGCTGTCGTAGTGCTGTGTTTTGGATTTAGTATGAGAAGAATGCTGATAACACACTGATGTTTTAGTTGTTGCTAAGTAGTGCTTACCCTAGTCAAGGACTTTCTTTTTCAGCTTCCCATGCTCTGCCAGGTGCACAAGAAGCTGGGAGGGGGCACAGCCAGGGCAGCTGACCCAAACTGGCCAAAGGGCTATTCCATACCATATGACGTCATGCTCAGTATATAAACTGGGGGGAGTTGGCCGGGGGGCAGCAATCGTGGCTTGGGGACTGGCTGGGTGTTGGTTGGCAGGTGGTGAGCAGTTGCATCACTTGTTTTCCCAAGGTTTTGTTTCTCTCTGTTTCTTGTTGTTCTCCTTTTCATTACAATTTTTATTACTATAATTTTATTTCAATTATTAAACTGTTCTTATCTTAACCCACAAGTTTTCTTACTTTGCTCTTCCTACTCGCTTCCCTATCCCACCAGGGGGGAGGGTGAGCGAGCAGCTGTGTGTTACTTGGCTGCTGACTGGGGCTAAACCACAACAGTATCAAATTCATGCAGTGAACAATGGAAATTCAGACTCCCTTAGAAGTCTGGATTTAAATCTCAGATTGGTATCCGCCAGTTGGGTGTTTAGATACTACATTAATAGATGCTTGAAAAACACCAAACAGAGATTAGATATGGCTGGGAAGAAATTCACAGTGTAATCACAAATACTCAGTGTTTAAGACCTGGACATTACATTGCTTTTGCATTACTGTTCTCTATGTACAGTTACCATCACAGCCACTATGGCCTCAATAGTTTTGGTATTGTAACTTGTGTGAAACTATGTCAGAAAAGAGTCACAGTGCACAGAGACACACACCTTACACGTAGAGTATTAAGCTGCCTGAAAGCCAGGTCAAGACCACAAGCTCTAAAATGAATAGGATAGTAAGAGAAGTAAGTGGCTTAGTAGCAGTAGGAAACATTTTCTGAATTCTGTATTTAAAGTATCAGGCAGTAGTATTGCAAGATAGGACGACTGAATTTGGATGCCAATTGCATCAGCGATTTATTACATTTGCGATTTATTACATTTCAGGAAACATACAGTCTTTTAAAAACTGGACCATGACTCTGTCCAGTGTGGCCTCTTTGTAAAAGACCACAATTTTAATGCTCAAAGAAAGTCAATTAATGGATAGAAATATATGTCCTTCAAGCCAAAACCTTTGGTTTCATACCATGGTTCAGCACGCACTGTGTGCCCTTTCTGAAGGAAAACTTACACTCACAGATCCTCATACCATGCTGTGCATATTTAGACTGCTTTATCAGCTAGGGGGAAAGGTAGGTCAGGTCAGCAGGATAGCTTGAATGTTAAGCATCTTTTTATTAAAAAACGCTGAATTTTGTTTAGAAGCACTGCCACAGGCTGCTTTACAGTATAAAAATTAATTTAGTATCTATGGACAGTATTTTCAAATCCCTTATTAAAGTGCATACATTAAATTAAAGAACAGATGGCTGTAACCACAGAAAAATAACGTCAAAGGAACAGCAAAAGAAAAGTTCCCTATTCGTCATTACAGGCCATAGTCCTTGAAGTGGAAGTCCTTTTTACACTTGAGTAAGGACTGAAGTAATTGTGCCATGATACTTTTCAACATAAGAAGTATTTGCTGCTAATGAATAAAGTGCAGATTTCAAATTGCATTTCAATTCCTAGAGTCTATCTACTGACAGCATCCACCTAGTCAAGTACTTTCTTTCTACAGCAGGGAAGACTATGCAAGAGAGGTATTTTTCACGTGCAGATCATACACATCATCTAGCATGAGTCTCTGCTGTCACCAGAAGCCTAGTCCCTGACTGCTTCTCAGGATGGTGGACGGGGTGGATTAGACACCATTTGACATCTTGTCTGTGATCCTTCTTCCAATATAACTTTTAACATGAAAACAAATTAGCGTTATGTACTATGAGTTTATGTATAAGCGTTAGTTCTCAGAAATAAATTACAAAGGTTGTCTAAGCACAAAAGTAATACCAAACTGATTTCTTATGCATTTGTGCTCTATGTCTCCTTCACACTCTCCCCAACCACAGTCACATTAATAATATACCCACACATATTTTTTATGGTACTTGGTATGGGCAAGAAAGAGCATGCTGTGGCTAGTCCAAAGCCACGCCTGTGTTTGTGGGCTCCTACACCTGGTGCACAGTGAGTGGCCAGCTACCTTCTGTCAGCAGGACCTGTAAGAGTTTGGTTATGCCTGCCTTAAAGTTGCTTAGCTATACTTGTTTTGGTGGCAGCAATAACTTGAGTCTTTCTTCTCTCCCTACCTACTGATTTCATATAGTTTGCAGGATATTAAAAAACTTTTAGGCTCCTAGCCTACTCTGAGGTTTGGTTTAAGCAGACCAACAATTCCAATTTGGGTGGAGGTGGAGTGGGAGGATGGACACAGATAGCAAACATGTTCCTACATGCCTTGTTTCCATAGGAAACAACAAAATCATAACAGTATTAAATGATTAAAAGTGCCCAAATTTGACCCATGACAGGTTCACCATCATGTTACTCCTGAAATTCTTGAAAATCTGATAAATCTTAAAACTACCCAGGACTAGAAATATATTGAAGACTTCATGACAGTGATACCAGACCCTGCCTTAGAGCTTGTTGTCTAGTAACAGATATTTTAGCAGGCATTGCTGAACTTGAGCACTCACACTCAACTTACAGAGGAACACAGAAAGACAGGTCTTTGCACTTACAATGTCTTTAGCCCTGTGAGGCCTCTAAACATTCGTCCATGCACTGATTCCAGTTGATTCTCTGTCAGAATCAGTTCCTGCACTCCTGAAGCTCCATCAAATGTGCCTTCTCGGATCTCCTTGATCTTATTGTTGCTTAGATTTCTGGAAGGACACAACCAGTCACAATAAGAAAATTATTATTGTTTTATTCCAAACATACGTCATCACACTGGAAGGAGGAAGATAGGAAGAATATGTGTCTTTTAGTGGTTATCTAGAGAGACATTCATTCAAGTTCAAAAGTATACCTACTGTACTTACAAAGAGCTCCCCTTCACTCATCAAAACCACAATCGTATCAGTATATCAAAAGTATTTAAATTAATTTACCTTTATTATCTTTTATTTAATTACTCTTACACCTCATGTCATTCTTGCTTATAAGGCTCTCAGGGATACAATAAGTGGGGGTTTCTAACATCTGATTTCTGTCCATAAAGTTACGGACCGTGCTTGGGGTGGGTGCTCATCTGGCAAGAATCACTTAATGTTACTACCATTGAAATAGGTACCACACATTGAAATATGGACCACTTTCATTTAGTGTACCAGGACCCTAACTCTTTTTAAACTCAACACTGGAGTAACATACAAAACTGTGTGACTGCATGTGTCTGATACAAATTTTAATATGTGCACTCATGAACTCCCAGGCACTTAAATTTAACACCACCATTCAGAATGAAGTGAGTATCGCTTAATTCTCAATTCACATCTACTGCTACATACAGCATTATTTTCTAAATATTTACTCTGCCTATACAGTCTCAAGATGTTTGCTTATAGATCAACACCGGAAATCTTCAATCTACAAAGTCAAATGAAGTTCTGATGAAATGCAAAATTAATCTTTTGAATATGTTATATTTGTGAAAAACCCAGTGAATAGAACACTTCTGAATGATAAAATGCCATTAGAGATGCATAAAAATAAATGGCATTTAATTATTAAAAACATTTATATAAAAGGCCTTAAGCACATTAAAACCCTGGGCCTTGGTCCTTCAAGCATCTCCTATGGTGCCCTGTATAGATTATGATGAATAATCCTATTTGTTTAGGTTTATGACAGGAAAACACTATTCTTTGTTTTACTGTCTACAACAAAAAAGAGAAAGTAAAAGATATGCTCTTGCTCCCAAGAAGATGCCAAATTCCAACGCTATTACTCATACTGAATAGCACATTATTCCAGAAATGATCCCAGTACACACGCAGCATGAGTAATAGTTTTGAAATCTAATTCCAGGTGATATAAAACAAATGACAAGGTATCAGATTAACACCTGGGCTACTCTGCTCAGAAGAACAGGCAATCTTGTTGGGATAAAAGTTGACAGAAGACATAGCAACAGGACAGCTNTTCATGTGGGAAACTTGAGTACGCTGGTTTATGTCTGCTGAACAACTGTCAGATAGTGGGCCTTACAGCATGTGGCCCATCACCTCTTGTGCATTCTGTGATCAGAAAGAATAGGAGTATGCCAGCAATCAGCCAAAAATAACATAAAAACATATAGAAATACTTACATGCAGATTTTGCTTTCCAGAAGTTTAGTACTTTGTGCTAACACTCACATGAAGAGTTTATGTTCAGTGTCAAAGCAAGTCAAGGAAGGATATTCTGACATATGCATTTAATTTTGGGGCTCAGCTATTTCTCTAGCGGGAATGTTTATAGCTCAGCATCTCTTTTGAATGCTGGCATAAATAATTGCTTCCAATGATCCCTTTCCTGGTAAAGATCATGCCATGATGTGTATTTGCACAAAAATAAATGAATAAATAAGTAAATGTTTGTAGGGGGAAGGAAGGGTGAGTTACTATAATACACAAAGACTTTGACTTTCAATTCACAGATTGCAAACTGACCTATACTTGTAGTTACAAAGCTTTATTAGTTAGTTTTTACCATCTAAAAGACATTTAGTCACATATTTTAAAAATGGGTGCAATTTTAATGGATAATTAGATAAGGCAAAAAAGAACAAATACTGGAGAAAAAGGCTGGCCATAATTTGCAAAGGAATTGGCACCTTTATACAATCCAAACCATCTGAATTTTATTTGCTGCCAAAGAACTTCTGTAGATAGGGAACTTCACTCATTTGAGTTAATAATGCCTGATCATTTCAACAACACAAAATTATCCAAAAATATGCTAGCAGTTTCAGAAGAAGGCAATTATATATACCTTTCCCATGCAAAAGATTTGAAAATCCGAGATTAAATGCTATGGTGAAATCAAAGTTGCAAGGCAGAGAAAAGACAAGCTTTACAATAATACATGGGCAAAGATTACACTGCCCTGCAATCCCGCTTGGAGTGTTGTCAAAGCAAATGTTCTGCCAACCTGGATTTCTTTATTAGTCTACCTGAATTAAAGCTTCCCATATCATAATGCAACAACAACAACAAAATGGTAGATGACAGTACTTATTAAAAAAAAAAAAAGGCATCCTTCTTAAAGTCTGACCTACTAGAATAATAAACATAAGAAACTACATACTTTTCAGTCTAGAATTACCAGCAAAAATAATCAGCTGATACAAACCTTGAAAAAGGAAAGCAGTGAAACTTTTCGCTGCTCTGCAACTCAGAGAGCTCTACTCCCTCCTTCCCAGCACTAAAAGAATCTTTCCTATATGATCGTAGCACTTGACAAGGAGGGTTTTTTTTAAATCAGAAAAAAACTCCTGACAGACTTTACAGCAAACTCCCATTATAGAAAAGCCCCATCCTCTTGCAATGCTAAGCTTCTATAAGGAATTGTTCTTGAAATACTGGAAGACAGTGGAAAAGAAAATGAGTATTTCCCAAGACACCTATGCCCTCTGGCAGGACCAAAATGGGAACCTGGTCACTCAAGAAAGGTTATTGTTTCCGTAAGGACTCCCTGATTTACCCTGGTGATAAAGTTTAATCCTATCTCCAGACTTTTATTTTGGGCAAAAGGTCAAAACAAATTTTCAGAAAGCCTGGGTTTACTTTATGTGGGGCTGTGAATAGGAAATGAACAGATCTAAGAAGCTATGAAGGTGACATTGTTCACACAGCTCAATTTTCAGTCAGATTTTATTTACATTATGGCTAAATTTTATAATAATATTATTTCTGTTGATCTTATAACCAACACAGAGCAAGCTGGATTCTATTCAGACTTAACAGAACCATTCGTCCTGCTGTACCTGCTGGGTCAATTTTAACATTCCAGCATGCTATTCGTCACTGTGTTACTGACGTTCCCAAAAGAACAACCACCAGAGCACAA
>VYZW01058873.1:1117-12239 GCA_013401315.1 Balaeniceps rex | reverse complement strand
GATAAAAGCTCTAGGTACCAGCTGGTGGTCAGGCTGAAGCGTGCTTGCCCAGACACTCCTTCCTGCCCCAGCTGCAAGGACCAGAGCTTGGTCCTCCTAGGCTCAGGCAGACTCCAGAGCTCAGATTAAGTTGCACTTGACCGTTTGTTCGGCATTAGCAAAGCACACGACAAAATATTCCTGGTCTTGCAGACAGACCCAGTCCCATGAATGGCACCCTCACTCATTTCTCTGCCGTCAGAATTTCCTCCTCTGATTTCACGGTAGGCAGGAGTAAGATGTCTTTGCCACTTAGGCACAAAGTTTTTTTTGGCTTTTAATTTATATTTGGCCAGCATTGAAAATGCTGCTAGATCTCAATAGACAAGAAATCATCTAAAATTAGGTGTGCTTAAAATGAACAAACAATTTTTATCTCTGAACATACATAACCTATGTGTAGGTTAGAATATTAATCCTGAAAAAGCCATGATTTGCCAGACTGCAAGCCAAATTGGAACACAGGACACAGTTTCATTATTTTTTTTTAATCCAATCCTTCTACACTAGCTTGGGTTTAATCTCTCCTCAGGTTTTCAGGTCAGCACAAGGACAAACAGAAAAAAAATCATTAAAGGTTGACGTTAGAAGCTGAGGCAAGTAGATGTCTAACAATACTCTCTGGCAGAGCACAGCTGGGTGAATAGGACACTGTCTGACGGAGATTTGTCACGTGATGCGTACTCAAAAAAGCATTGCTTTTGTCACTGGCTAAGAAAGAACCGTTCTTTAGAGAAAGAAGTGTCATTCAATAATAGCAACAATAATAATGATAATAAATAATAATGATAGTAATAGATTTGCATTCCTGAACAATTCACTGCCATTTTATATAAAAGATAAAGCTGATAAAGGTGTGGGCTTTATGCTGCATTTTAGGTGCCTGGTTCTTGGATACACATTGGATTTCCAAGCTCTTCCCTTGCTTGATGCTGTCTCAAAAGCCTTCAGGGGAAATGAAGGGTTAATTCTGTTCCACACTGCCACATATCTCCATGGACTTTTTGACCAAAAAAAAAAAGCACAAAAGAGTTGAGTCACTCCCAGACCCACTTCTTGAGCCTGGCCTGCAGAAACAAGGGGATGGCACAAAATGGTCACTGGTCACTTGAGGGTGAGAGGTCACAGTTCAAAGAGTTTCCAGCAGGCTTCAGATAGTCCTGATAGCCTTTGACTTTGCTGGGACTGCTAGCATGAGTAAAAGGCTGCAGGATCCTTCATTAATCCTGTTGTTCTCTACAGGCTTCAGAGTGTATCAATTATTTAATTTTCCCTAGATAACCTTCTATAGTGTAATCTTTGTATGCAGTCAATACCATAATATTCTAAGTACACATTAGCTGATGCTATAAACTGCATCAGTTGATGTGTACAGTAGCTTCTTGTCTTGCCTTGGAGTGTTCATTTGGTTGGTAGACAATCAATTTATTGTTAAATGTGTCCTCAACTGATGGTCTGATTGGGCTCTTTTATGTTCTTATGAAGTAAATAATAAGTAATGAATTATAAAAATAGTGTAAAAATAGCACACGAAAATTTGTAAACTACAAGCCAGAAAGCCACAAACATCACACAAAGTAAAGACTCATGAAGGATATCACTTCTGTCTAGACTTACCACAAATCAGAAGAGAACGCTACGCCACGCTGTGAAGAACTAAAGATACTGAAACACTCACCTCAAGGAGCCAGTCTTGCAGAATTAAGCAGCACTAAGCCGTTTGTATCTAGAATGTGGAAGGTACACCTCACCACGTATTTCAGACGAGATTTTTTCTCCCTTGAGTATATTTAGGACACCTAAGGGCAGGTCCTTTTGTCAGTGAAGTTCACAGGAAGACATTGTCTTGCCCTCTCATCATGAGGCAACACAAGGCTTTGGTGGATCATATGGTCCTCTCCTGACTCTGGAATAAACTGTGCCACTAATAAAACCAAATGAAGGAGGCATTCTCTAACTGGAAAACAGTTTTAAGGAACCCAGTAATTCCTGAATTGTACTGCTGTGTCTTCAAAAAATAAGGCATTGCAGAGCAAACTTGTACTAAAAGCAGTGTGAAATAAAAATCTTCTCTAGCTCAAGAAAAGTGCTCTACCCTTTTTACTGTCTCCCACAAACAAACACTAACAAATAGCATTGGAGATTTGCTGTCGAGTATCCATTGACATAAATTTTGCTATAAAATAGTATTAGGAGTATTCACCTTAGCCATCACAGGGAAATTCCTCTTTCTAGTCATTTTGGCAGGCTGTGTACTTACTGATGATATCTTCCCTCCTGGAAAGACACGAGCATGGCTTTCAAGAGCTACAGTACTGGGCAGAACCCTGTTACCTGGCCAGGGCACAAAAGAAGGAAGCAACATGAATCATTTTGTGCCTGTAAACTCTCAGGGTAACGCTGCAAACACACAAACATGAATTCCATTATTTTAGAGCACTCCACAGCAGGACTACGTTGTAAGCAATCCTTTGTCAAAGATGATGATTACATCACAGAGTGCGTACCTGTGGGACACCCGTGCATGTATGGACAAGCACCAGGCTCATGCCAAAGCAGCTATGACGAATACAAACTTCACGAGTCATTAACATTTGTAAAACTCATTGGGGTTATGGGACAAAAGACAATATGCCTGTGCAAACACGTGCTAATATGAGGTTTACAAATGGATGCTTCTGCACCTGCTAGAATACAAATATTTTAACAGGTGCATTTGAAACCCCTTCAGTGTTACAGCTCTGAGAAACCACTACCCAGCTCATTGTATAGAAATAATCTGATTTTTTGATCTCTTTGCAATAATGCAATGAACCTGCACAAACACAATCACTCCTAAACAACTAAGGAGACAGACACAGCAGAATAATCCTTTTCTTTGCATGCCACAGTGTCTAACCCAGAGCCATTGCCCCAAAATACTGGTATTCAGATCTGCAAGTCATGGCTATCAACAAACAGTCTCAGTTTAGAAAGTTCAACCTTCTTATTGGCCCTTTTGCTTTCTATTATACACATAGATGAATTCGTGTAAACATATACAAGAAAGAGTAACATTACATTACTCTAGGAATGACTAGAGTGATTTAATTTTAGGAAACCTTGTAGTGAAGATCCACTAGATCCAGCAGTTGACAGAAAGAAAATTACTGAACCATTCTACTTTGTGTCACAATAAAATTGTATATCCTTTATTATAATACCTACGCTTATCTGATGATGTCTACAAAGTTAGCTGTAGTTATGGAAGGCTTGGAGAAAACCAATTTTGAGAGCAGGAATAGAAAAGCAGCAACACTTTAAAAAAAAATCATAGTAAAACATACTAGTTCCTGAAGGGACATGGTGGCAGAACTACACATTTTTCTCCGACCTGCACAGCCCTGTCTGAGGCACAACAGCTGCAATCTGCTCATTTCCACAGGCAATGAAGATGACTTGTGTTGCCCTCCAAGAAGCATCCAAGAGTCTTCACTACAGCTTAGTCTCTCCTCCCCGCTGTGGTAGTAGGGGTGTTAAAATGATAACTGTACAAAGGGCAGAGAAGTCTTTCGCACAGGGCAAATGAGAGTATAAAAGGCTGTGGCGGGTTCAAGGCACAATATTGCAAGTGCAGCAACAGAGAGGTGCCGTCACCCCATGCACAGCACCTCAGTCCCTCTGTCCTGAAGGCAGCCTGAAGTTCATAAACCTGGGAGGTGCAGATCAATGAATGGCTGCATACCAAGAGTTTTACTCATGAAGTGGCAACATGATATCCATAACTGTCGTGCCAAGCCAAGGGTTCCCAGACTGGTTGCAGCCTGCAGCTCATCCAGCCTGCAGACTCCACAGGGGTGTGGATAAATTTCTGGAGTGGTGGCAACCAGCTCCTACCTACCTTGCCTCCTTCTTTGCCATTGTGCTAGGCTGCTGTATGTGCTCTACATGGTTGCGTAGTAGAGGTATATAACTGCTTCCTCTTGGCAAGACGGCAGAGCACCCTGGGCTCTATCACCTGCTCTGGTTACAGCACTTGCATGTCCTCCTTTAGGAGAGGCAGACTGACCGATCTGCTCACAGGCCCCTTAGGTTGGAAAGGTTATATGGTAGTCATAGCTCACAGACTGTGAGATCTCCAAAGCAAAGCACTCCTGACAGAAGTCACAGACAAAGGCAAAGCCACTACTCAGTTGAGCGAAGGCTTCCAACATAAGGACAAAGGGTATGAAAGCTATGACTCCTCCCCAACTCTTTTCTGGTAACAGAATGAGCACATGAAATCACAGGTCAGAGGGCAGTCCTATCGATTTCCGGAAAACACCTTCTAGAAAATGTAATGAATTCCAAAAAACTCAGGCTTTTTCATTCTCCATTGTAATCTAGCGTGCAAGACCATTTACAACAATATACAGCTATTTGCAACTTGTTTTCTGACCCAGACCTTTTCCACCCACAAGTCAGGTAGGTAAAATATTCTTTATTTGCAGTCAGAAATCACTGAGTGCAACGTTTCCAGGCTCCTATCAATAAACCAAGTTCAAATCCATTTTAAAATCTGACCTTTAAAATGACATAATGGGTTTCTCAGTGCATTGTATGAGAGTGATTATTTTTCCATAGTGGGTAATTTCAGATAACAATGAATACCACAACTTCAGCTAAAGAAGGAAACAAACTCCAGGAAAAAGTCACGCTGCCTTAGACTTATGACAGTACCAGTTAATTTTCATTAAAAAAGAGATGTGCTTTTACAGAGACTATCCTGCCTCAGTTTCCCTTCCAACTTCCAAATTAATCCTGTTACTTCTCCCTTCACTTGTATCTTTTTCCTCTTCTCTCTTTAAGCAGTTTCTCTCTTACAGTTTTTGCCCTTTCCCCCCACCTGCCTACAGAGATACACCTTGGTCTTCCATTCCAAAAAAGCCTTTTCCTTGGCAATAACTGGTTTTCAAACTAGTGCCTTCTCTCATTATCCTTCTCTTACCTCCAAGATTGTGGACTATGCTGTTCGCTTTCTCCACTTAATTTTCCTGTAATTAAATGGTGACCCCTTAAATCAGGTCTCTGGCTTATGCTTTCTCTCTCTTCCATCAAAGTGTTCTTTTAAAGGCTGATCACGTTCTCCATCTATCTGAGTCCCCCATTCTGCTGGAAGAGTAAATAGCTACAGTGACCATTCACCCACAGGGCAATCGGGATTGCTCGGCCACCTAAGCACAACCAGAACTATGATTCTACATACAGGAAAGATCAGTTGGAAACAAAGAATGATCAAATACAACCAAGGGAGCAAAACTCTCCCAAAGCAGTTCTGCCTTTTCCTATCTGTGACCATCATTGCATGCTCATCCTATCTCATGGCCAAGAGTAGCAGGATGATCAATCTGAAATTAATCTAACAGCATTCATATGATACTCCTGTCCATTGCAAGGTCATCATCTACAGCCACTCCTGCTCTTTTACTCACATGGATCTGAAATGAGACTGATAGGAAATATTGAAGTGTCCTGGTTTTCAGCTGAGTTAGAGTTACTTTTCTTCCTAGTAGCTGGCATAGTGCTGTGTTTTGGATTTAGTATGAGAAGAATGCTGATAACACACTGATGTTTTAGTTGTTGCTAAGTAGTGCTTACACCAGTCAAGGACTTTCTTTTTCAGCTTCCCATGCTCTGCCAGGTGCACAAGAAGTTGGGAGGGGGCACAGACCAAGATAGTTGATCCAAATTGACCAAAGGGCTATTCCATACCATATGACGTCATGCTCAGTATATAAACCGAGGGGAGTTAGCCGGGGGGCAGCGATCGCTGCTCGGGGACTGGCTGGGTGTCGGTCGGTGGGTGGTGAGCGGTTGCATCACTTGTTTTCTTTTCCCTGGGTTTTGTTTGTCTCTCTTGTTCTCCTTTTCATTACAATTATTATTATTATTATTATCATTATTATTATTATTACTATTATTATTATTTTATTTCAATTATTAAACTGTTCTTATCTCAACCCGTGGGTTTTCTTACTCTTGCCCTTCCGATTCTCTCCCCCATCCCACCGGGGAGGGGGAGGGTGAGCGAGCGGCTGCGTGGTGCTTAGTTGCCGACTGGGGCTAAACCACGACATGAAGGCAGATGGATTGCCTTCTCATCATCCTTTCTACAAGGAGTAGTTTAGCATCAGATAGTAGTTAATAAGACCACCTTTATACAGATCCGCTTGCTTCAGCAGAAGGTCAACAAAACATCCCTGAAGAATTGTGATACCCTGTTCTACAGGGAGGCAATGGAGAAAAGGATCAGAGGTATGGTCCAGCATCAAAGGGAGTGACTTTACTGAAACTCTAAGAAAACTCCTTGTCTTTGTCCCTGAAAGATTACATTGTTAGCCCAAGTAAATAAAAACTCTGGTTTACTCTGGAGCAATTTTATCCACAACATGCCTGCAGAGCCTCCTACAGCAAAGGCACTCAGTTCTGTATCCACGGGGTGGTCAGGCACTTTTCCTGACCTCTTTCTTTACACAGACTTTATCTCCTTTTTCCCACCCATCTCTGAATGTTGAGAATGTCCTACACTCACACATGCGTTACTTCTTGTCCATCTGGTGTTCTCTTCCAATCCATTCATTCTAGGAATCTCCTACAAGGGGGGCTTGGGTTTTTTCAGCTATAATCTCTCAAACCTACCTTTAATTAAATAATTGTACTTTACCATGTCTCGATCTATCTTGTAGACTGGAGCAGAAATGGAAAAATGTTACATTGTTTGGGTTTTGTTGGCACTGTGTAGGTACGTGGTATTCCACAGATTACTTAATTACTGCTAAAGCCTAGTTCATCTAGGAGGCTGGTTGCTAGTTGATTACAGAAAATGTCCTGTCCTTGCCCCTGGAGAGTGTATAAACAGTCTGCATGCAAGGTTTTTAGAGTCACCACAAAGGCTCCCACCTGGTGGAGGTTTTTTAACACGGGATGGTGATATTACATAGCACAGTGAAATGTACTTACTGGAAGAGTTGCAACACTCACCATGCATGAGGATTATGCAAGTGCTGTGTATTTGCTTAGGCTTTTTTGTATGAGTGACAAAGTGAGTAATTTTAGGATGTGGAATGTCTCCTTGCACGGGAAATGGAAGTTGGTAAGTCCAGAGAATACAAATATGCTTCATTTTGGGTGGGGATAGAGGACGGAGTGAGCCAAGTACTACCGGCTTGCTTACCCTGAAATGGTCCTGGATTCCTGGATTCTACCGTATGTATTTTAATCACTTGGAAGCTGCTGTTTAATGCTGGTTTCACGTTTGTGGTGTGGTAAGCCATGTTTGGCCATGATGTGAGGAGCAACGCAGAGAGACTATTTCTGCTGTGCTGACGAATGCCATTAAAATAGTATCAAGATGATGAACTACTAACTCATTCAGCAAGAGTCTCTCAGCTTGCAGAAGCTCTAAATAAAGAGACAGAGGGAAAACAAACAAGCAAACAAACAAGCCAGCCACAGCAAGTAGGAAGATGACAATTAAAGCCACAACTAGCTGCATAAAAGCCAAAAAATCCCAGAAACGATGACTTATAAATTCCCAGTAATACTGCTATCTGAGCACCCTCTAGTGGTACACGATTGAGAATAAACAGCTCCAGAGATGAAAATGTGATCCCACAGGGAAAAAAATAAGCAGAAGATGTAGTGTGTTGTTGACTTTGTTTGGACAATTAATCACTGTATGTGTGTCTCCATTTGGAAGACAGGGAGGTAACTCAACATTCAAAAACAATTTCGTTATTTATCTCCTGGCATTGTGTTCCCAGCATTTCCTTAATTTTCATGTCATTCAACTGGTTAAGGCTTCTGTTCATTTAAAAGTATTCTATTGATTTGTTTTAAACTCATTTTCTTTGGAATGGGAGATTAGAGTCATATGAAAAATAATAAGCCAGTATAACAATGCAGAAGGAAGAGATGGAGGGAACTGAAGTCAATCCAACTGATTTCCAGTCCCTGTGGTGCCAAGGTATATTTTAGCTTAACTGCAGATACATACTGAACTTGTTTGGTTTGAAGACAAGGCTATTCACTATTTTGCATGTGTATTTAACCTGCAAAAGGAGTGGAGACTGGTCTAATCATACAGTGATCACAGATCACAGCTTTATAGTTCAATATTTTTCAGGAAAATTTTAAACTTAATTTCACATATACACAGAATATGCTTCATGTTTGCTCTTTTCCACAATTTTTTGAGTTACGGTCTGTTATCAATTGGGTTCAATATACAAGAAGTGTACTCTACTACACTAAGACCATGGTGCTACAGTTCTGAATTATTTTTACTGTTAAAAAAAAAAAAAATCATTCATCCCAGATAGTGTGAGATCTCTTATTTCCTATGGAAATTTCCTATACTTAGAACATTTCTAGATCCACCAGACATCACTCCTGGAGACTTTGCCATAGTGAAGGCACTTGTCACCAGGAAGAGTCAAACTGGTGGTGCCAGACAAAACTTTGACTCTTATGTTCTCCTACCTCAGGGACTGTGGGTGACCTCCTCCATGGCATCACTAGGCTACACAAAGAGAACAGCTTCAAGGAAGACGGATAACTGTAACTATGGGGAGGCTTAACACATTGGAGCATGAAATCAATCCTACAGCAGGGCCTAGGCTCCTTGAAGAAAGACAGGACCATAGATAAGGCTCCCTGAAGCTGAGATATCTGTCTTCATTACCTGTCTTGCCAAGTGACCGGATTTGACCAGCAACAACAAAAAATGGTGGCTTCAGAAGGGGAAAAGTAGCTCTGTCAGACTGCATCCCCTCATCTGAGGGCTCCTGGCCTGTGTGAGGACATGTGAATGGAGGCACATCTGTATTAAATCGCATAGCTGAAGAAATCCCTTACCCTCAACAGGCCTTGCCCTCAGTGCCAGGACTCTTGCCTCCATCCCCTCTTCTTTTTTGTCCATGGGGAGCATGGAAAACACACCTTAACTAACTGAGCTTCCCATAACAGGGAAAAAATTGTTGATGAGTATATTGCTGTTGATTCCTATGGAAAATAAACGTGTTCTCAAGGTTATGGCTTGAGAAGAGAAAATGGAAAAGATCTTAGGTCCTGGATAAAAGGACAATTACTCTCCTAAGTAATTATAAAATCCAGGGTGAAATATCACTCCAAAACTGTCTTCAACCTGGGAAGTGGAGATCTAAATTCTGGAATATTTCACACAGTTCACAAAGTCTTGTGACCTGACTATTGCTTGGAGTCCTGAATACAGCCATGATCCACTAAAAATGCATATTCCATCTTAACTAGTCATCTACTGAGGGAAAAATCAAAGTGAGGACCCCAGCATATATGTCTAGTTTCCAATTATCTTTTACTTTTTCATCTTCTCCTTACATACGTGAGAGAAATGATTTTTACCTTGATCATAAGATACACAGCCAGAGGGGTCATTTAAAATCTTTGGTGGAGCATGTATTTGAGAAATACCAGCAGGAAAAAAAAAATCTTCATTACAGTTAATTACAGTTAAAATGGGTTTGGAAGAGAAACGGCTCATATTTNCCTATGGAAAATAAGTATGTTCTCAGGGTTATGGCTTGAGAAGGGAAAATGGAAAAGATCTTATGTCCTGGATGAAAGGCATGGAGAACAATTACTGTCCTAAGTAATTAAATAATCCAGGGTAAAATATCACTCCAAAACTGTCTTCAACCTGGAAGGTGGAGATTTAAATTCTGGAATGTTTCAGACAGTCCACAAAGTCTTGTGACCTGACTATTGCTCAGAGTCCTGAATACAGCCATGATCCACTAAAAATGCATATTCCATCTTAACCAGTGATCTACTGAGGGAAAAATCAAAGTGAAGACCCCAGCAAATACATCTAGTTTCCAATTATCTCTTATCATCTTCTCCTTACATACGTGAGAGAAATAATTTTTACTTTGATCATAAGATACGCAGCCAGAGGGGTCATTTAAAATCTTTGATGGAGCACATATTTGAGAAATACAAGCAGAAAACAAATCTTTATTACAGTTAATTACAGTTAAAATGGATTTGGAAGAGAAACTGATCATATTTTAAAGGCAGCCATGAAAAAAATGTAATGAGAGTCAGACCCTGATCTGCACTTAGTCTGGCTTGCATTGGTGTAACCCTGCTGCCTTCAGAAGAGTTTCTCTCCCTTTATACTCCTCGAGTGAGATGAGAATCAGGCCTACAGCCTACCTGCCCACCCTTGCCATGATGATGATGATAACGATAATGAAAAAATTAATGGACCTGGAGTCAGTATTAAAAATTGCTTGTACCTAATACTAATTTTCCTCATGGCTGTGAAGCTCTCTCTTTGACAAGAAGGAAAACATAACAGTTACTAGCTGTTCACAAAATGACAAACACTAATAAGGGAAGACATGCATGTTAATGAACTGGGGGAGCAGAGGGGGTACTCATCAGCGTGCAGCTGTAAGTGCAAATCTTTCCTCAGAGTATTTTGGAAATCTGATGGCATGTCATGCTGGCAAATAGGCTTGAGACTGAAATCAGTACCAGATAAGGAAAACAGAACTTCCAGAGTTTGCTTCCAGCCCTGGCCAGGTGAAGATCTGCCTGTCTTTCACCATGCTGTTAACAGTATTAGGACAGGTATTTTCACCACATGTGACATCTTCTAAAAAATTATTATTGCAGTCACAAACAAACAGTCAAACTGAGATGACCTCATGGGTCCAGAAGAAAATAACAAGTGAAGAAAGAAAGAAATGTGTGGATCAGAGCTGGGGAGAGAACAATGATACCCGTTGTACTCTCTGGTCTGTACATCACAAATTGAAGATTAAAGGCTTGCCTGCATGCAGAGTTGTAGGGTCTTCTTTCAAAGTGTGATTTAAAACCTGATGTAGCTGATTTAGTGCAAAAGCCAGTGAAAATCAGTCTTCCTTTAGTTTAAACCCAGCTTATTTTCATTAGGTTTAGGCCAGACAAGCACAGGCTTAAGCTGAAATATGCCGTTCAGCCCAAAGTAAGGTCTGCATATAGGCTTACAGTGCTCTAACTAACCCACCTCAATTATGTGCAGACAGGACCTGCTCCCAGG